>PPHD01014071.1:0-16932 GCA_002909625.1 Bambusicola thoracicus
CCTTTATGTATTGTGGGTGTAACTGTCGTTTTTTTCATTCCCTTTTCTCTCTCTGTATAAACAGAGCAAGGACACGAGAGGAGAACTATCGCGTATCTGTCACATCTGATTGTCTTTCCATAGCCCTGTCTCTCCAGCAGCAGTGCACATGTGAGCACTAATGGAAATCACGTCCACAAAAAGCTCCCAGGCAAGCATTTCTGTCCCGCATCAACTTCTTTCAGTTAAAATAGGTAAGTCTGTTGCCACTGCAGGGTCCCATATAAACTGCAGAAAGAGCTCCAGCTAAAGCTTTGACAGAATTTGTGATGTTCGTGAGTAAAGGTCGTGGGCTTTGACAGGAGGCCTGTTAAATTCCTGTCCCTACAGGAATCCAGATCTGTGGCTCCAAATAAGAAGTGGTGGTGTGCTGAATGTATTGGACTTGTAGGAACACATAGGTGCTGCTGCTTAAATAGGAAGCTTAAAGAGGACAAGTTAAATATTCAGCAGTGACCAGAAGATAGCAGAATAGTCTTCTACCATATAGAAAAACACTAAAAAACAATCTGAATTTGAGGAAAGAAAAGCAACGCAAGCTCATGGCTTTAAAGTTTTGACCAGTGCTACTGGGCAGAGTGAAACCTTTACCATGTTGTTTTCTTTTGGAAACCCCACTGCAGTGGGGCAGCGTGGGACTGACATGCAATCACGTTGGCCCACAGGTAATACAGAGCCGCTGAAATGCAGCATAAGGGTCTGTAATGCAGTGATACAGTCAATCAGGACAGAGCACAGGTTTTCAATACAAGTTCAGCGTGTTTGTGGGGTGACCATTGATGTGAGTGATTTGCCTGCAGCAGGAGGAGCTGAAATGGGTGATCCTTGCATCCTTCCAGAGCCATCAGCCAAGAAGACATGAAGTCAGGGAGTTGGGGCCTGACTCCCTGGCAGGTCCCAAGCAGACCCTGTTGTTACCTTATAGCGTGTAAGCATGAAGTTCACTGCTTCCCAAAAGATGAACTTGTGTATGGCCTGTGCAAGTTCCTGCAGTTACACCAACAGAAGACCCACTCACTGTTTTCTCCAACCCAAACAGATCTGAGACTTAAAAACACATTTTGCGTCAATTTGTCTCTATACCAAGGCTCCTGCTCCAGTGATGGCTTTCTGCCAAAATAATTTCCAATTAATTTAGCATCTGTTTCCAGTGTTGGTATCGTCAGCTCATCTGTAGCCTCCAGAGACAGGCGTGCCTCACATAGTTTCCTATAGGTCACACTTTTCCACTTGCTTTCTTGCTTGGCAGCTGGTACCAGGCGCGAGGGAGCCCCGTGCCTTCAGCACCATGCGTGTCCCCACCACCCGATACTCCAACCTCAGCTCAGGGATTCAGTGCTGGCCGACACGCTGCATCCCACACTGTGTGATGAGTGCGTTGCCCAGAAGCCACAAAACAGAAGGCTTCGTGTGGGCAACAAAATGTGCATGCGGCATGAGGGCAAGGGGCAGGCACTTGGCCTTAAGGAATTGTCCCCTTCCTAAGGCAATGCTGAGCTTCCCAATCACCTATTTCCTCCTGCCATTTCACTACTGATTTTCCTCTACTTAATTTCATGCCTAATCTTTTAAAGATTTGTGTTGCTTCTGTAAATAGACACAATGCCATTGATGTGTAAATAGCCACTGCTGGGTTTGCCCGCTTCATGCTTTATTGGTCAGCTTGGGCAGGAGGCTCCAAACAGCCCCAGGGTGGAAGATGGGGACAACCCCAGTCTGTTCTGAAGAATCTGGGACAGCCTCTTCTCAGCCAGCCAAAAAGCTTCTCCATCTGGTGCTTTGTTTTTTTACGTCAATCTTCTGCTTGAAGCTGGCACATCCAAGCTACTGCTCCTTCTGAATTGTAGGCCCTCTGCTGAAAAAGTAATTAAACAGAAACGTATATTTCCTTGAGCCTTTAGCATCAGGAAATCAAGTCATTTTTGTAAATGCCCTGACCAGCTGGTGAGTGTGTCCCGCACTAAGAGGCTTTTGCCTTGGAATTCAGTCTGTTGAAACCAAGGGGCAGTCTGGTGAACTGCCATGGTTCACATCCCTACATAAATGTCACAGAGCTGATCATCTCCATAAATGAGAGCTGTCGGGCACGTTGTCCTTCAGCCTCAGTGCCCGTGTCCAGCTGAGCTGTAGGCGGTGGGAATTCCTTCCGCTCCAAAGTGCTGATGTTACACATGAGCTCTTTGTATGATAGAAATCACAATGTTTTCAGCCCTCGTGTGCCTATGCTCAGCAGCACAGGCCACTCTGCTGTGAAACCTGAGCATGGACGTGCCAGGCAGGGAGGAGAACTCAATGTCACCACACTGTCTGGCACTGCTGAAGCCCTGCTGCCGACGTACTGCTAACTGCCTTGTGGTGCCTGGGACTGGATAGCCTTTTCCGTGAGGAGCTCTGGGCTTGGCTCAACTGAGCCCTCAGCCCATCCCTAAAGTGGGCAGCCTTGCACTTAGCAGGGTGTTTCACCTCCTTTCTCCTCAGCTGGAGCCCCTCGGCCTCTTGGGGTTGCTGCCTGTGGCTGCCTGCCTGTAGCTCTGACTCCCAAGGCAGAGCAGAATGCAGGGGCAGCCCTTCAACATGTACCCAAAGTTCCTTCACCATGGCACTCACCACATGGCACTTGTTTCCTCCTGTGCCTCAGGAGCCTAATGAGGCTTCATCAGGCTGCCAGGCAGCTGAACTATGACAACCAGCCAGCCATAAAACCGGGCCTGTAACTGCCGCTCCAGGTGTTGCTGCCCACTGCTCTTTGTCCTGGGCAACCCCCAGCCAGTCTCTCTCTGCACACAGAGCAGAGGATTAAATACTGGATGTCTGTAAGTCAGCCCAGCAGCTCAGTGACAGGCAGTCCAAAGCAGAGCCCTCTCATCCCTGGGTAGCAGCAGGTACAGCTCCGTGGCTTTATTTAGATGCTGTAATCCCACAGCATTTCACACCAGAAGCTGTCCTCCTCAGAAAGTCCCGGCATGGAGCAAACCCACAGGGAGCAATGGGTAACCCTGTTTTCAATGTCTCTCATAGCCTGTGTGTGCCAACAGCAGAACCACTGAAACCTGCACATCTGACAGGGACCCTCTGTCGGCCACATAGGACAATGCCAGGGCTGATTAAGAGTGCTAGAAGGATGTGTGTTACTCGATGCTTTTTAAGCTCCAAGACGTGGGTTGCAGGGGAGAGGGAAGCAGCTACTAATGTGATTTCCAGCAGGACCGTGCTCCGGTAGTGCACTTTGGCCTGGCTCCCCATCTCCAGGCCCATGCCCTCCACATGCACTGGACATTACCCATGAAGGAGCACATGCTGGGACTTTGTGTTGTGCTCCCTGTGCTCAGGGTGACGCCAGCTCTCAGCACACACAGCCCCAGCTTGCATATGGCTGGGCACGTGCAAGCTGCGTTGTAAAAGCCTAACAGATAAGTGAAATCAAGGAAATACCAGAACTAAGGTAGCATGATTTATTGACACGAGCTGTTAATACATGCAGTAGGTAACTACACATATTTAATCACATATTAAGTGCAAGCTGGCTTTTTAGTATACATTAAATACAGTGCATGATGTAAGCTCATACTAATTCTGAGTTCATCTGCAGCTGCGCATTAACGATTAGAAAACTCTCCCGCAGGCATTTGCTGCTACAGAAGGCCGAGGAACTGAAGTATCTCAATCAACTTTTGAGCCACGCTTGGCACAATGCATTAAGAAACTCAGGCAAGGAGGGAAGATGAATCATAGCATCCCAGGTGCCATCCAGCTGACGAATCCTCAATTAATAACAGGTACATCTGAATTAAGGAGGAAGGTTTATCTGCAGTCTTTTATAACATGAATACTTAACACCTCCTCAGATGTTTCTTATGATGCTTTATCATCGGAGGGAAACAAGACAATAATGGTAGTAAGAAACTTGTTCCATGACTTTTTTTTCCCTTCCAACTTGCATTTCCTTAAGATGTTGAATTTTTTTGGTGCTGTATTAATACAGTCCTTTTAAAATCCACGCTTTGTTTTCTGACCAGGCTGATGCTGCACTTCTTCTCTAGGTGCAGCGCACAACAATTTGATGTGTGAGATCATGACTTGTTTTTTCTTTTCCTGCCCTTGGTGCACTTTGGCTTTACAGTGTCCGTTGGAGGTAGGAGCTTTGAAAAACAACAGGACTTAAAGCTGAAAGTGAAAGGCCCCTGGGACTTCCAAATTTTTCAAGGCCTCCAGCCTTCTAGGGGGCTGCAAGTGGAGATGGACTCCTTGGAGAAAGTGCTGGATCCCAGCAGGATCCCACCAGCTGAAACCCATTCCTGTGCACAAGTGTGGGACATTACAAGGCAGCTATCCTAGTGCATGGATTTCCAGAGCTTATGGCGAGTTCCTCGCCCCTTTGGTTCTTTGACCTTTTATTAAGACGTCTGTTTAAATTAAAAAGAAAAAAAAAAAAAAAAAAAAAAAAAAAGGCAACGAGAAGAAAGGTTTTGAGCTATTGAAACAGGCTACAGCTGTTGGTGGCTGAGCTTCACAGCACAAGCAGCCCAGATAAGCAATAGCCATCAAGTACATTAATTTTATTTTGCTTTTAATTGAGGGTTTCCAGTATCACTTTAGACATGCAGAGCTGAAGTCTCCTATACACGTGGTAGAAGTTGTATGTGTTCTTGGTTGCTTTACTGCATTATCATTATAATGTAATACCCACCTTTATTCAACCTTTAAGAAGTAACCTTGTAAGTGCAGCTGCTGTGGTGCTCCCGTTGTGACAAGCAACTCATACAGTTCAAACATTAAAGTACAGCATTTGCAGCAAAGCAGCAAAGAGTGGCCTGTATGAAAACCACACCTTGGTTTGAGGCTCTCAGTCCTGAATTCTACACATCTTTGTACCATTTTCCTCTGTTATGAACCCTTTTGCACATACAGTATTTAATATGCTTCCCACATGAAATCTGTTCTTAAATGCTTGCTAATAAATAAGTAGATGATTACCCTGACTCCTATCGGAGCTAGCAGAGTTGACCAAACCTCATGAAAAACAAAGATATATGTACATCATACAGCATGAACGAGCACCCACAAGCGCACTAGGCCAGGATTTGTGTCACAGGGATACAAAAGTAAGGAGGCACATTGCAGGGTGCTCCAGACAACGGCAGGAGAGGAGAGTGGTCCAGAGGAGTCAGTACACAGGATGGGTACGGCCATCACGGAAGGATGGAGTTGGGGTGGATCATGAGAGAAGAAGGCGGCCTTCCAATGCCGAGACCAGAGTGCAGGCCTGGTTGCACTTGAGGTTCCAGGCGGGCAGCCTTGCTGACCCAGCACTTCCCCAAACCTTTTAGGCTCACGCAGAATGCAGCTGGCTTGGTGAAGGTGAAAAATGAAATCAGCTCATCCTGCGTCTTCGCTCCCAGCCTGATGTCCTCCTTGGAGCGAGAGCACCTTGGCTGCATCACCATTTGGTTGCCCCCTTTGGCCTTTGTGACCTGCAGGCTGAGTCTTGGCGTGATAGCCCACATTTCTGTGGATGGTGCAGATGGATGCAGCCCAACCATTTTTCTGGAGGGTTTTTGCCTCATCTGCTTGTCTTTAAAGCATTTACTGGAAGGCCCATGCTCCTCTGACCCACAAAGGTGTGCAGCTAACCACAATGCCACTGAAGCCATCATCACACCCCCCTGGATACAACAGGAAGGAAGTTCACATCGTAATAAAAGAGAAAGTCTCTATAAACACTATGTCCAAGATATGCTTTGTGTTTATGCTGAGAAGGCTGAAAAACAAAAACCCTGAAGAACTTAATTTAGGCTGAACAGTGCTAAGCCGAGGTAATGTTGTCTTGTTACACAATATTCCTGGTTAGTGGCATTTGGTTTCCAGTAGCATTTGTGACAGAATAAGTCCCCACAGACATCCCCACGGGTCTTACTGGCAAGCACTGCTTGAGTTTCTCTATTAAGACAGGATACAGTGGTCCTATTTTTTCAGAATCTGGCTTAATGGATTAAAAGAAAGACAAACATCTCAAAACGGCCATCAGCAGCACGAAGTCTGTTTGTTTTCACACAGAGATGGCTTTTTTTTTCTTTTTTCTTCTTTTTTGTTAATCCCAGACCTTCCTGGATAGACAATAGCATAGCACCTCGCACCCCGTGATGTGTGGGATGCTGCCCTTCTCTGCTCCCCTCATGTGAAGTATCGGCACTGTGTAGAGTCAATGTAGCAGTAAGAAGTGCATCGCAGCTTTCCATAAGACCTAAAATAAAAGAGAATATCTCAGTTTCAAAACGTGCTGTAGCTCACATCACATGTTCTCTGTGTGCACCTCTCTGTAAGAATCAAGAACATCAGAAAACGCCAAGCGCAGTGACATATGGCAACCAAAATAGGAAGGCAGTTTCCTGTGGTTCTCTGTTGTGCTCCTCCTTGTCACTATGAAAAAAGTCTTAATTACCAATAATTAGAATTAAAACAAACAAACTTGACAATGGGGCTTCATTGTCTCATGTGTGTAGGCGAAGGAAGCCTTGGAGCTCACTCAGCGGAGGAGTGTAACTAAATATCCGAGAACCCAAGTTAAGTGTTTTTCCAGTTACTTCCAATGGCTCCAGCAGGCATGTCTGTGCCCATCCTTTAACTTACTTTTCATGCACTTGGAATAACGATAGTGACAGACGGCTACCTTTGAACTAAAAGGAGGCCTTTGCAAAGGGCCTTTGCAAAATGAGAGAAAACGTTTTTGATTTTGTCTTTCTGCTGGTTTACACTGAGCTGCAATGATTCTACCTACTGAACATCTGAACGGTGATGTTAATAAAAACATTTTGCTGAGTTTTTATTGCTACCATGAGACCAAGTAAATAACTCATCCATCAGATAATCCACAAACTGTAGTATAAACGCCAGTCCTTTGAAATGTGTCCTTGGATAAACCACACTCTCAGAAACAGAACAAAAATTTGAAGAGAAGGTTTATGAAATGTGAGGAGGGACCTGGAGGCTGGAAAAAGTGCAGATAATGGGAAAATCAGTTGCAGAAGAGGTGTTGGAGAAGAGGGTGAAGTTCCTGTTGCAGTGCCAAGCTCATATATTCATCTCATTGTACTGATGAGTCACAGCTCTTTCTTTGATTGAGCAGACAACCTACAGACTGCAAATACAAAGATAAAGGATCCGAATGGCTTTTTGCTACTTGATTATACGTGGAAAATTAAATTTATTAAACTTTCTCAAGCTTTTGTGGGTCTTGTTTCGGCACCAAACTTCCTATTCTTAAGATGGAATAGCTTTCACAGGAGAGCAGCTCCACGCTGTCTGCAGATGGGAGCTCTTTAAAATGTTTTGGCCTGTCAGGTTTACCAGTCTCAATTCTAGTAATCTCTTACACCAGGCATGCTCCAACAATTGCAGTGGAAGGATTAGCACAGCACTTGATTTACAAAGATGTCCTGTGGTTTCTTATTCCTGTCAATTAGCACATTATTCTTCCATGAACGATGAGGGCTCTGCGCATAATTTCATTTGCAAATTAAATGTTTCCTGTTATCGGGTAACAATACCTGACAGTTAAATAGAGGTGCTGCTGCTTGAGGCGAAATGCTCGCCAGAGGAGGCTGCTTGAACAAAGGCAGAGGAGGCAAGTCAACAGTGCACAGATGTTTGAAATGAAGGGTGTTGCTAAGCAGATGTATGCTCTCTCTCCTGAGTGAATTTCCTGGTCTTTAGAAAGGCTGATAGATGAACAGTTGATTCAGAAACAAAAATACCTCTAGAGGACTCATTAAAAGTACAGGAGGTTGTTTGGAGGCTGTGGTTTGGTTGGTTGGTTTTCTTTCCATCAACATGATCATATCTTCATTATGGTGCATCCTGCTCTTAGTATGTTAAGGGTATTAATGCAATAATAAAGATATCAAATAAATAAATCTTTGCAAACAATGGGTGAACATATATTTGTATGATCATTCACTTTGTAAGCATGTACATATAACTGAGAAATGAAATTTACATTTAACAACATACAAAAATAAGGTGATAGGGTCTTTCTCACTACCTGTGGTGGTCCCAGAGAAACAAGGTTTATGTGGGAAATCCTCTTCTCTTTTAATGCTGAAGGTGAAGAAAAAAAACCCAAGGGAAGACAGTGCATACATACCCAGGGAGATATGTTTTACATGTCAAATATCCAAAATCCTTCCCATCACAGTCTTCCACCCCTTCATGCCTGTAGCCATCTCCGCAGTAAGCACGGCGGCAGCCTAGTGAAAAACACAGAAGGAAATACCTTTATAACACTCCATATGTAAAGGATTTTGGAGAGGCAAGTGGTGCTAGATTTAGGATAAAGCATAAACTAAGGCACTTCGAGGTAGGCCTGACTGGTACACAGGCTGCTGTAATTTGTGGGCTGTATTGTAATAACTGGAAAATGCTTCTAAGAACAATGAGCCGATTTTACAATTAAGTCCACTTACTTACCATTTTGTTAACCTCTTCTGATATAGTTAGGAAATCAGATCGATGATGATGTGCTGATATTCAAGTAATTTGTGACATTAAGTAACATGGTATAGTAATGTGACTCAGTAGGTCAGGTTGATGATTGGACTTGGAGATCTTGAAAGTATTTTCCAATCTTGTTGATTCTACGACTTTCTAATTCAATTAAAACCCTTCAGGTCACATCAGTGTCAGAAGTTTGTGTACTGCCAGGCCGCTATGGACTCTCCCTAGCGCATAGCACACAGCAACACGATGGGCTTCCAGATGCACAATGTGCAATTTCACAGGCACTAGAGCTAATGAGCACTATTTGTCCTGCATGTTTGTTCCCCATGGCAGACTGCAAATTCTAATTGAATAATTTTCTCATGCTTGGAGCCTGGAGAACTCAGTCTCACTGGATTGCTCTGTAGGCAGGCAAGCTTGGAGGGGCATTTATACATCTGCATTCTGGGGAAGGAGCCAAGCAGCGAAAGCAGCGGTGGATGTGAAGGCTGTGATAGCTGTTTGTGTGCCGGGCTTACATTCTGCACTCCTTGCCTTTGCTGTCCAGAACCAGGAAAGCATGAAGATCAGCTAGACAGGAATCAAACGTTGTGTAAAGCTAAGTGATGGAAATGGGCTGAAAGTGATGGAAGGAGCCAGTGCACATGCTTATTCAAAAGGGTTTTGTGATATGCTGCAAAGGTACCACATCTTGTGGTCAGAAAGACACCTGTCCCATGAAAGCTCTGTGTGTAAAACAGTAGCTGGATCCAGTCCCTGGAAGGCAAGGGCTCTGTCCTGGTGACAAATACCTCTTTGTAGTCAGGGACACGGCTCTCAATGAGGATACATGGGAAACACTTGGCATCACCTCTGATTTCTGCCTGTGTGTGGCAACCATATGCATGAAAAATCTAGATTTTGGTGCTGTGGCCATTGTGCATGTTGTTCCACAGAAATAACTATTGCACCTTCCATGTAGAAAGAGGCTGCTTTCGACTTACTTATGCAGTCATCTGTCACAACCGTGTTGCCATCGTCACACTCTTCCCCATCCTGAATGATCCCATCTCCACAGGTACTGCGAACCTCAACACGGTAATCCACAGGGTAGAAAGGGGTGAGCTGGACAAAAAAAAAAAAAAAAAAACACACTGAGGTTACTGTGTAGGAATACGAGCAGCAGGGCTCAACAAATAGAGGTGATGGGCTGTGGAAGGTGGGTACCACAAACACATTTCCATATCCCACTATGTAATGGGAAACACGGTTTGTACAGAATCTGATTCAAAGCCCAGTGGAAAAAAATAAGGATCCTGCCACTGATTTCAGTGGAGCGTAGCTCCTTGAAGCAGTAAGAAAATACATGGCTTTGATTTGCAGGGTTTGTGTCTTCCCACAACTCTTCTCCCTGCTGAGTTTTGACTTATTTTGTGTTAAATCAAAACTGTTTGTTACTATTGTAATTCCCCAAACTCAGTCCCAGCTGGCTGGTTCAGCAGCTGGTTCAGAGAGAGGTTACTGGTGGGCACTGGTAAGTAACGAGAGGTTACTGGTGGGCACTGCTAAGTAACTAAGACTCCTGTGAACAAAACCCACAGAACTGAATGCAGTGGCGATAACGCTGAAAAATAAGATTTTTCTTCATTCACTTGAGTGGTTCTGTATGATAATATACCTGCTGTATTTAAAAATGAAATATACACTCACAGGTTTTCTGAAACCACAGTCATATTTTCACCTGGACTGGGAGCCATCCAAAGGTATCCTTGAAATACAATGATCTCTGGTCTCTTCTAAAAGCTAAGGCATTTTCAGTGTGTAACCGGTCCAGTTCTTCTTGATTATTCACCACAAAAATCTGGGGCACAGAAAAAGAGGTGATTGGTAACGCTCTTGAGAAGTGTTTTGGATTGTCACGGAATCCAGTTTTGCAAACAGAATAATCTATCTGCAAATATATGAAGAACTGCACAGAAAAAGGGTTTGCCTTCTGAAATAGAATGGCATGCCAGACCTGGGTGAGAATGTACACACATAAGGTGCTGCTTTGCAATTGGTAAGAGACTTTTGAAGACTCGTGGTCTTTCCCAAGTACCCAGCTAAGGCTTCAGTGACCCCCTACTCTTATACACCCACGGATAACGACCATGCAAACACTTATCAAACAATGCAAACAGTCACACTGAGAACAATTTCAGATGTTCCAATAGTTAGATGCTGGCACGATTGCAAAATCCATGTGAGCATAAGTACTCTTTCTAGGGTTGTGTATAATTTTAAGGCATGTTTACGGCTATAAATTAAACAAAGCACTGCTCAGTGCAACCTTCACTTTTTCTACTTTGCACTTTGTTTAGACTTAATGGGCACTGAAATTCATGTTTCTTTACATGCACATACTTTAGTCTAAACTCAAGTCTGTAGTTAAACAGAAAGATATTAGTAAGAAATTCAGAGAATTAGGACAAGTTGCTCTTTTCCCTAATCATTTTAATGTCTCATTCACCAAAATTGGCTGTAAGGGGCATTAGGAAATAACTTTTTCCCTTGGAAGCTTAATCAAATTTATTTTAGTAAGATTCAAACCATTTTTTTAATTAAGAAAAAGCAAATGGAATATTCACAGCAAGTAGATTTGGGTCAAAGCCTGATTCCCACCAGCATTATCAGAATTGGCTCCTTTTAAAACAAATTACCCTGAAGATTTTACATAGCAGAATATTCCCATAGCCCCTGACAAAGGCCAATTGAATAAAAATGCCTTCAGCTCGAATGAAAGAGAGCAAAGAAATAGAGAGCCAGCAAAGAACCAATTCTGTAGCTGTGTTCAGGAGCTGAAGTCCCAGCCTCAGAGCTGTAGTTTCTCTGGAAATCACTAACAGATTGTGTCCTCTGAAAATCTCTTATTGATACTGCCCTTTGAAATTGCAAAGAATTAAAAAACCTGAATGAATCACAGCCAGTGACAGAAAAGCAGGGCTTTGTTTCCTACCCTCTCCCCTGGCAGTGTAGCACTGATGGGCGAGTGGGTGGCTGTGCTGGGGATGTGCAGTAGGATGGAGGACCTTCTCTGCATCTTCCCACGTGCAGCTATAGCAACCCTGACTGCAGTCTTCAAGTGGCACAAGGAGGGTTTCTGAGCTGCTGTGTGAGGATCTGATCAAAGTAAATAAATGCACTGTTAAGCTCCCTGCTGCTCAAGGGGGTGAAACAACTGGGGCAGGCACTGCCAGAGACATGGCTTTTCTCTTTGCCATCCCTCAAGTGGGTGGATGGTTGGACTGGGTGATCCTGTGGGTCTTTTCCAACCTTGGTGACTCTATGATTCTACGATTCTATGATTCTAAGAGAAATGGTACTTGGTTATCACCGTATAAGGGTTTACATAATGTGGGTTACTTATATTCAAGGTAGCTATGCTCTCATTGCAGTCTTTCAAGCTTTACTCTTAACCAATGCCTGGTGATGAAGGGGGGTGGTAAGACCTACACATAACATTGTGAGCCTTATTATTTAGCCTATGATCTCCCCACGAAATATATCACATTTTTTTTGCAATATTGCATGATGCAATATATACCTTGATTTCATGCACTTTCTTCTGCCATTTTTTGCAGTACAACAGGGGTGAGCAAGCAGCTGACAAGACTTGCAGCACACTCATGCAGACGATTGATTTCAACAACCTGGTTAAACAAACTGTGTGTGGTGAAAATGTCCCTTTCACACAGAAAGCAAGAACTCTCTGAAAATGTGACGGATGGGAAAGTTAACAGAGCTGATCATTGCACGTTCAGAGACAAGACAGAGAGTGACAGCCACTTGTTTGAGTGGCAGGGCTGTGCCTGTGTATAGCAGCAGCAGAAAGGTGGCAATTTCATTGCTAATTAAGTGCTACAATGCATAAAATAGAAAATCAAGGCCCAGCTGAAGGAAGAGTCCAGAAATACTATTTACAAAGCCCAAAGATATCAGAGATGAAAAACTGCTGGGTCACTTTTTAACAATGTCTTATCCTTTATATTACTTTCTCCAACTTGCTTGTAAAAATTCCTACAAGAAGGCTAGCAACTGAAATGAGCTCTGTAAGTGTGTGCCTATAGACAGCACTCAGAAGTCTGACTCTCTTTTTGCTTCAAGGCAGAGGGTTTGTGTTTTGGGGGAAAGTTCTGCTGTATATGTGAAATCTTGGACCCCAGTATTCAACTCTGAAATCACTGTCTGTGCAGAAGAAAATATAAATAAGCAAGAAGTAGGTGCTTCCCTCACCAGCCAATCTGAAATATACTGCAACTGACTGAAATAGAAAGAACAGATTGTGTGTGTGCAGTAAGAAAAGAGCATCCTTATGCTCAGAGAAAGGTTTCTAAAAATGTGCCATGTTACTGATGGTTTGAAACTGCTGCATTCCAGCGCCTCCATCACACAGCCCCCAGACTGGTTGTGAGACCAAATTCTTGTGCACAGATTGATCTCAGAGGTTTTGGATACTGGACATAATGCATTGCCCAGACACAGCCATCTTCCTGTTACACCCAAGGTAGTAGTTAATACAGTGATTCTTATAATAAAAGCATGTAAGAACCATTCACATCCTCTCCCAGAAATCTGCTTACCGCAGGGACTTTTGGATACCTGTGTCCAAACACAGATTCCTCATATGGTGGATTATTCACATGCTGTGGGGGTCTGCAGTGACATCTTCCTGGAGGTCCTGGAAGTCCTCTTTCCCCTTTTGGTCCTACTGCAAAATGCCCTAGGAAGCAAAATACCATGTTGCACTGTTATGAAATTAACAAACAAAACCCAAACACAGCCTTAGTGGAAAAAGTATGGTCAAGTGAATGTATGTGTTCACGTAAGTTTTGAGTTACCCACATCTCCCACAAACACCACTGAGAATGGAAGGAAGTGATCTCCAGAATCACCAATTCCAGCACTTCAGGAGAAAGAACAGTATTTGTGCCACAACCTTATTTCAGATCACACTTTAACCACTATTTTGGAGAAAGAGAATGGCCGTTTGCTTAGGATTTTCAGACAAAACTCAGCCTGGTCAGAACAGCTTTGTGGTGAGTTTGGTAAGACTGACATTAAGTCAGTCTCTGTAGATGTCCACAACACACTGTGGACATTTCAGTAGTGTTGTTTCAAAGGTTTTTGTACAGGAAAACCCAACAATAAACACAGGAGTGCTACAAATAAATACATAAAAACCTACTGCTTTTTGACTTTCAAACTCTGGGAAGGATGTAGTGCTCTGCAGAATTAAATATGAGCCAACATGTTCATATTGCAAGCAGTGATATTATTACAGGAAGGTCATTTAGGACAAGAATTTATATTCTAGAGGGAAAAGACCAACAAGCCTGATACATAAACTTTCTGTGGATGGAATAAATCCTTTTAAAAGTAATCTCAAGATCCTGGCTGCCTTCCCATCAGCATGGTGAAAATTCTGTCCTCTGAAAACTTTTAGCTGAATTATTCAGGTTAAAGGTATTTGGTAATGAGAGACGAGATGTGTAGATGTTGAAGCAGCCTCAGTTCAAAGATGTACCGTTTCCATTAGTATCATTTGGAAGAGACTTTCTGTCCACAGGAGTGAGCAAGAGAAGAAGAAGGGAAAAGAAAATGGAAAGAGGACGTTGAATGGCTGAGGTACAAACTGCTGTTGTCCATTTGTGACAACAGCTGCTTCCAGTGAGCTTGCTTTTCTTTTCCAATACTTGAGCATATATGCAGGTTGGGAAAACCCTTCCATTTTCACTGAACTTTACTGTTTGTGTACAATCCTTCATGTCTATGCTTGGTCTCACAAGAGAAAGCAAGCTGCCCAGAGTTCCTGTGAACACAGTATTGAAGTTGTACAATAATCAACTATGAGCTTTTCTTATGATTTCCACAACACAGAGAAATGCAGACAGCATACATCTACAGCACTTATTAAAAAGATATATTTCTTATCATCACTTTTTTCTCTAACTCCTACCTCATTCCTTCTCTTGAGTCTCATCTACTTTCCTTTTACAGAGCTGTACAGGGTAAATATGTCCTGGCTGATTAGAAATCTCAGTTTTTCACTGTAAGCCAGGATATCTAGAGAAGCAGCAGACCTTTGATGATGGAGATTAACTAGACCCTCCAAGGCTGCCAGATAGGTTTTCATCATCCCCATCTGCCAAAATTCCACAGGAACCATATAGGCTATGTTTCTGGTTTTATTTGAGGCATCAGAAGCCATAATGTAGGCATTAGAGTCAGACTGAAAGTCCTTATAATGGATAGCGAAGGCATGATGTGCCATGCAGAGAAAACTGTCCTTATTGTTGGTGGATCATTTTTTGTAAAGAGGCTACATATGCATATGAATTGATACAGGGGGGGCTGGGGAGGATGGACACTGCATAAGATAGCCTGATCCCCGCTTACCTAATCCTGAAGGTCCAGGGGGGCCTGGCTGGCCAGAAGGACCAGGCCTTCCAGGTGGGCCCATGATACCCACAGGTCCAATGTCTCCCTTTTGCCCCTAAGAGAGAGGAGACATTCATTTATTTCCTAAGCAATTAATGTTACATAGATTCCCCCAGCCAACACTGGCTTCCCTTTCAAGAAAGCCAATGCATCTGCCAGTAGGAGCGTCATGAACTTTGTAGCCACTATTCCAGAGAAGAGAGGTGCTGCCCTCTTCCACTTGGGTCCAGGCAGGACTTCTGTTCCTGAAAGTGAAAGGTACTAGCAGATCTGCACTGTGTGGAGTCAGGGATCACCCTGATCTTATTTCAGTCATTCAGGGGCTTTCCTTCAAGGATGCCTTTTTATCCCTGCCCATTCCCCAGGAGCCAGTGCAGCTCAGAGACAAAGGGCTGGTGGAGCTGAAATCCTTGGTAAGTGGCTCTGACTTCAGGAGCGTAGGCTGAGTTTGCAGGGTAGACAAAGAAACTGATTCATTTCACCTCCAGAAAGAGAAAATTCAATAAGGAGTCCACAAGGGCTTCTACAGTGACATTTCCCAGTCTTAGGGCGTAGATCTTCAGAAGAACACTAATTACTTGGAGACCAACAGTATTTTCAGAAGTACTTTAGAACCTCAATTCATGTATCCCCTTGGCTGTCACTGTGAATATACCTTTATTAACAAATCACTGCAAGACAAGCAAGGGATTGGTTTTGCAAAGCGTAGGCTAGCACACAGCGACTGCCCTGCTGTACGCTGACAAACGATGTTGCTCTGGTGCCTCATCACTCCATCATAATGCTGTAAAATTATCTATGGAAGACAAGTTTACAGAGTTACCATACGATACTATGATAGTCTGTAAAATCAGCCCTAATTTGCCCCAGGGGAGCTTGTTTGTGTAGCCATACCATGAGGCATTTGACAGTTTTACCCTAGAACTATTCAACACCTTCCTATTTTCGCTCCTGAATTTAATATGGTGACACATTAAAAATAACTATATTTATCTTCCTGCTCATATTCTCTCTGAGGCTTGCATTTCTCAGCTTTATATTTCAGAAGTGCATTACATAGCTTAAAGCTGAGATAACTGATTTTATTCTTACGTAACAGCATATCATTTAGTAAAACAAAAATGTGCTGTGTTATACTTCTTTCAATGGCAGTGAGATTAATTCCTTCAATATGGTGTAATTTTGGGTTAATGTTCAAAGACAGATGAGGGGCAGCTCTACAGCTAATTTCAGAGTAATGAAGCATGCATAGTAATATATGCTAAAATAATCTGTTGCTATAGAATATCCCACATCCCATGAATACATCTGAATGTCACTTGCACCATTTCAACAGAGGAAGGCTATTTTTCTTTTTTTATGGCCCATAAAGAACTAATTGAATATTTGCTTTGTTTAATTCTATTAGATAAGCCCTGTGCCATTAAAATATTCCAGGATTTATGTGAATGTCAGCAATGCTGATCACTAATTGCTTCTTACATCATGCAACAAGAATACACAAAACTGGCAGACCAAGACTTTGAAGCCCTCAAAGAAAACATTGGGAAATCTTGTTCCCCACACTGTAAGGATCTAGCAGAGGAAATCCAGTGCTATTTTGACATATGCTGCCTGAAAATTAGCTGAACTCTGTGACTCCTATTTTGGAACAATGCCTGCTTAATGCTCTCTTCCTTAGCATAGATAGATGAGAGAGCGCGTGCCCATACCATTCAGAAAAGCTGATATTTACAGTCCTCCCCCTTTTTTCCAAGTAATCTTGACCAAAAGTTTAAGTCATTCCTCCTTCACGAAGGAAATCCTAAACTTGCTCCTCAGGAGTCAACTCTCAAGTCACAGAGCTTTGAGTGTTATGAGTGGTTTGGGGACAGTAAGGCTGTGGTGACTTGTGGCTCCCAACTCCTGGCCACCATTTAGGAAGAGCTTGCCCCAGAGGCACAG
>PPHD01014072.1:0-10129 GCA_002909625.1 Bambusicola thoracicus
ATATTCTAACATACGCATTCAGTACATTTCCACTAACAATCCATTGGCTAGAAAGCAAGCAAATTCCATAACAAGTCTTCATAATCAGCAGAGAGTTTATCTTATGCCTAGGTACAAAACACTCCTGTTTATTCAGACCTTCTGTCTCCTTCCCAGAGCCTCATTATCAGCGAGTTAGCATTCGACTAGGCCGAGCTGACCTCTCCATCTCCCACAAGGATTGGCCATGCTCTTCCTTTCTTTGTGGTCTTCAAAGCCCTTCTGTTATGCCCAACATAAAAAAAGTCATTGGTTCAATGCAATTTACGAGGGTATGTGGTCATTTCATTGTTATTTGGCTGGCTAATGCAGTAAGACTGGGACAAACATTAGATATGAAATAAGCATGGTGAGTCTAAATTTTTCCCTTTTTGCTGACTTCTTCAATATCTCACAATTGCTAGCAGATTTACCATAAGCCAAGGACCATGCAAATCTCCAAGTTCTGCCAAGGGACAAAGTGATATGTCACATAACAAAAATTCTATTTCTGTCCTTATTAATTGTTAAAAGTGGAGGAAATAGAATAGAAATAGCCACATGCCCCACTTTAGATAAGTAAAGCGACGTGTTTTTAACCCACAGAACTACAGTATACCTTATATCTTCTAAATTCTCTTGCATATGCACTTTGATTCAATGACCACTTTGCCCATGCTTTATTCAGTGTTGTTAGCAGACCCAAAGGAGGTGTGTGCTTTTCATCTGAACTGCCTTTCTATTGTTGAAGTTGGAAGGTGAATGACATAGCAAAAAAATAAAAAAATAAAAAAGCAATAGCTTACTTATTTGGACTCTGTATAATTTGATTCCATCTTTGCTGTAGAGTTCTATTTTGATATCATAGTAGAAGTAGTAACATTACAGACAGTAGACATCTGTTGATCTGAGTTGTTCTGGCCATTCTTAGCTACAGATGAAGTTGATTGGAATATTGTCTTCAGTGTGCTAAGTTCTGCTTTGTGTAACTTGAGAAATCAATTGCTAGACCTTAAACTGTGGACTGTTAATAAGCAGGTACAGATACCATGCTGGTCCAGCATGGTATCTGTAATGTGGGGATAACCCCTCACATCATATCACACTTTGTGAAGATAGATTAATGCTTGCTGAGTGCCAGAGAAAATCCCATAAGGCAACCTTAGAATCACATGCAATAGATAAGACCAAAGTCCACAAAATGAATAATGATTGTAAAACAAAATATTGAATAGCTGGTGTTTATAACTGATCACTATATATCTTATTCACTCAATGGGATAGAGGTCACATGCAGAAAAAAACAGTGTTTGAGTATGTATTAAAAGTGTGTTTCATAAAGCATACCCTCTAGGGAAAAGAATTGCATTTCAAAGACTTGTGTTCTCTCATCTTGTACTTGTAAAAGTTTGATTTTGCTACTGCAATATCTATTATAATTTTAACATGCAATATTCTCCCTTCCTGTCATTTACCCCTTCTGACCTACACGCACTCACTTGGACTTTATTTCCAGTAATATCCTAACAGGTGTAAAATGTTTTTCCATAGATGCTTTTTCACACAGATGTTTTCCCTATTCATTCTTTCATTTCTCCCTTCAAGTCTCCTTCATTCTTTTGTGCTATTCATGCCAATAATCCCTCTGAAAGGCGACATGTCTTGGCTTCTTTATAAGCTCAAATAATCATTGTGCTATTTAAGGCTCAATAACTATTATCTTTTATTAAATGATCTGAACAAATATTCAAATCTATGTTGAGATGGCAAGATGAACCACAAGTCAGGTCATATTAGAGAGAACAGGGTTTTTGTTTTAGATGCATAAATACAGGAAAATTAAAATGTTTAGTTTCTACCTGGCATAGTTCTCAGTGGAAAGAAAATAAAGTCTGATTGAAGCTACTCATTTTTTTCTTTTTTCTTTTTGGTCATACTTTACATCTGCAGGACTGATAAATATTGATGTGACTTGTCTCAGCCAGCAACTAAATTTTAGGAATCATCAGTTATGTCTACTGCAATGGAAGATGCAGGAATCTTTTCTGAAAACAGTTCTGGAATAACCATTAGTTTACACTGAAGCCTGTCAATTCTATTTTGATGGGTTGGTCCTTGAACATTTGTAGAGATCATGATGTGGGGAAGAGTGAAATCTTGTATAAGTTTTAGCCATGAGCCAAGTCTTCTTTTCTGTACTCATTTGCAATTATAATAAATGGCATCAACAAATAAACTATGGCTCAAGACAGTTCACAAATTTGACCCTAATGTATGCATGCATCAGGAAGCTTTGTAGTGTGACTATTGGTGATGGTTGGACTGGATGATCTTTTAGGTCTTTTCCAACCTTGATGATTCTGTGATTCTGTGATTCTGTGATATAAAAGTCACTGCTCTCTTCCTGCTGAAATAGCTCTCAAGGAAATAGAAAAAATAAAAATAAAAATTGGCAGAAATGTGCTGCAAAGACCATTTGTGTATCTTATCCCCAAATCACAGTAAACCTTGATTTTAAAGATGCAGCATATTCGGAGTGTATGAATATCTTGTTTGGGGTTGTTGCTGTGGTTTGGATGTATTTTAATGAATTCAGTTGTTTGTCCTTTACCTTTAAAGATTTCTCCAATGAAGTTTTATATGCTTCAGGGTTGCTACATATTTCTGACTTAAAATTAGGCTCATGGCCTCACATGGCCCCACAGTCTCACAGTCTTCCCACAGCAAGATGGCACATTCATAAAATTTACAAATTGGTATTTGAGTTATTCACATTTTGCCAATTCAAAAACAATCCCTTTCTGCTCCACAATTGTTTTCAGATCTTTAAGTTTTTTTTATCCTTCTTGGTAATCCTTAGCAGTTATTAAAAAACTTCAATATATATATAGGCAAATATGAAAGTGGGATTCCTTGAGTAGAAATTACCAGGTTTGCTCAAGGGGTAAATGAACATTTTTATCATAAAAATTACCCATGCCAGTGTTCGGTTTCATGCTCTATTTCAATCCTCTGGATACTCATATTGAAATTAGGATTCTCATTTGAGAGCTAGCAAGGTATAAAATATGCATAATAAACACTACCTCAAATGCAGACAATCTAGCTGTAAGAAAACAGGTGCTGATACTGTTGCTGTTCATGGACAGAAGATAAGGAAATATCAGAATTGTAATATGACAATGAATACATGGACTATGATATGGGACATATGGGCTCGTCATAATCAAGAACTTAAGCCAAAGTACATTAGATCTTAAATAAGCAGCTTAGTTCTGGTCCAGGACTTGGAAACCATTGCAATGGCACTGGGTCTCTATCCTCTACTATTAGCTGTAGCTGTAAGAGTATGGCTGTTGCCATTTGTAGCACATGGACTGGCTGAGTTAGTATGTCATTAACAGACTGTGATAAATGTTGTGGATGGCAAAAACACTCTATTATACATGAAGATGCATTCTTAGTCTTTAAGATTCAATTATGAAGAAGTTTAATTAGGAAAAAAAAAGACATTCTTAATTATATAAAGTTTGAATGCTGCAATGGAAATTCTGGTTTAAAATAAACTGCTGAACAGAGTCAAAATTTATGACCATTGTAAACACAAGAGCAAAAGTTTTGGACTGATATAGACAGTAATATGTCCCATCTGTATATTACTATGAGATTTCAAGGTGCAATGCTAGTCCTGTGATAAAATGTCATCATGAAGATTTTTAAGTGATATATTGAATTTCCAGAACAAAAAACTGAAGAGAACATAAAATGGAAAAAGAATGAAATTATGATGTGTTTGATGGAAATCACAAAATAGATTTCCAAAGCTGAAAGAAAATATATATTTGTTCTTTAACTGCCTCTTTAATCCAAAATGAATGACTAAAAGAGAAAACAGAAGAACATCTGGGAGTTCTGTAGAAGGTTTGGTATTTTTTTAGTTACTTAATAAGCCATAGGAAAGTGTATGATTCAAAAGAAAGCATTTATCTTTTATCTGTAGGAAGTGGTTCTGTACATATTCTGACAAGAAAGAGATGAGATGAATATCTAATGTAATTCATAATTTCCTCAAAGATGGTCACCAAGCCATTTTGAATGATAGCATTCACATGTGAAATACTCGTTTAGGCACAGTAGAAACCAAGAAGTGACACTGATTACTTTCAAGATTTGTCGTGGTAAGACCTGAAATAAGAACTTGGAAAAGGAAGAGAACATGTGGCCCTTCATACTTGGCTACTTTTTAATTTATTTTTATTTATTTTTATTCTTTTTTCTTTTATTTTCTTTTTTCTGTTGATAAGATGTGAAATAATAACAGAAGAAATGTGGAAAATTCCTGTGTATAAGGTTGGCTAAGAATACAGAACACTGGAATACCTCTGACATTTTAAAAAATGGCCTTGACTTTACGTATCTGGAATCATTTGAATATGGTTGATCTTTTCTCAAGGAAAGAGGATGGTTTCCAGTGTGTCTTTTGTGCTTTTGATCAAGTTTCATCTGACATTTCTGCTAATAAGCAGATCTTATGATATTTCAACAACTCAATATAATATTTCTTCAGATTAAGTGAATTCATTTTTTGATGCTGTTGTTATTACTATTATTTCATATCTCCATCTGTTTTTTTTTTTCCACAAAATACTCAGTAGTTCTTCAGTAGTATGTTTCTTTGCAAAAAAAATACTAGAGTATCTTAAAGGCAGGTATAATTGCAAACTACATTTCTATGCATGTCTCTATAAAGGCAATCTTCATTATTTCCAAGAATAGAAGCACTTGGAACCTAGCCCATATTTACTACAAAAGAGGCACACAGAAAAGAAGAGATCTCTGTCACTCCAGGGATTCAGTCTAGTTCATTGGATAATCATTTCACATTTGGAATATGTTTCCACTGCATAGTGAATGTCAAACTCTGAGCTCTGAGGTTAACAAAGCTGGGAAGTTTCCTTTGTGTCTGCATATTACCAGTGCCTTTTGGCATATGTTAGGATTCATGACACTGTAGTTAGGTGACAGATTCTGCAACAAGTAATAGTGGAAATAAAATATTTACTTTATTTACTTATTACCTAACTGTAAGTAAAATCAAAGCAGTGTTTTCTCCTTGTCCCTTTGTTTCCCCATCTCTCTATCTGTCTGTCTCTTTAAATTATGTTTGAACTGAAGCATTTGTTAGTCTAAATCCTTCGTGAATGCTAAAAAGTGGGCAGTGAACTATACCACTTTCAAGCCTCATTCAGTCTTTACCAAGGAATAAGATACTGAAGAAAGTAGAAAAACATTGCTAAACTCATATGAAAGCTTTTGGCATGTATCGAAGAAACCGTAAAGAATATTTTGGCAAGACAATGTCTACCGGCAACTAGGAACACAGATTCAGTGTTTATGTCTCAGGTCCAATTTAAATTCATTTAGTTAATTTATGTAAATTATCAAGGCTAATCATTTCCTTGTTAAGTGCATGAGTAAAATCAGAATCAAGTACATTAGAAGGAACCTCGGAGATCTTCTAGTCTAGCTCCTCCTACTAAACCATACCCAATTAGATGAACTAGCTCAAGATCTTGTGTAATTGAGGCAAAATATCTCAAAGCATGGAGGCTCTATCACCTTCTAGGCATCTGTTCCAATGTCTGAGCACCCTTATCATTACAAATTTGTTCTCATACCTGACTGTAATATTTCTTGCTGGAAATGGTGTCCATTACCTTCAGTCCCATCACTGTGCACTTCGAGGAAAGTCTGTTTCTGTCTTTTCCATACTCTCCCATAAGTAACTAAAGACTGCACTGAAATCTTGCTTTAGCCTTCTCACCTTAAGGATACTAACTATATCCTGTACATACAGGGTATAAACCCTGTAATATGATGAACTGGCAGGTGTGATGATTTTCAAAGGATAGATTCATGGACATATGAGAAAAAAAAACATTCCCAATTTTAGCTTTTTGTCTGTGATAGAAGGTAGAATCTTTTCTGCAGATTATACACTATCCATAGTTTAAACTTGCATTGCACTGAGCAAGCTTCATCTTAGCTTCATCTGCTTGTGCTGAGAGTTTCAACTTCAAAATTCTAAAACATTACCTAATTCGTTTTGTATCAAGTCTTGTTTAATAAATTATGATGTCATTATTATGTTTAGCAGACCTTATTTCCTTCTACGAATCAATGATAAATCATGAAAAACTTGAAAAAATGTTTTATATACAATGGTAGGAAGAGATTTTTAATTCACCTGAACTTCTTAATGTGTATTAATTGAGAGTTGATTAAAATAAATAAACAAATGAATAAATATAGCCTGTTTACCACATTAGAATTACAAGAAGATTCAATTCTACTTTACAGGTATTCTAAGATTTTGGTCAGATATTCAGGTAGCGCTTTAGGCAATTAGAATAGCAAGGAGAAAGGCTTTATAGACTACAGAGAAAGGAAGTTCAAAAATAGAAATATTTTTCAAGAAAATCATTTTTGCAGACTTTTTTCTGATATAAGTAAAAACAGAGGGATGCCTATGGGCAGTCAATTGTTACCTGGTTTTGTGACAATGACTTCCTACCAATAAAGAGTTTGTTAAGACTATGCAAAATACAGCTTAACTATTTGACTAAGTAAGTGAACTCAAGTTTGTTTACCACATTACTTTAATAGTGAGGATTGGAGAAACATAAAAATATTAATAATCTTATCTGATTTAATTTTTAAATCCTCAGTATGTAAACTTCAATATTTAACACATAAAAAGTACCAAGAAAGAAAACTGGATTTTAGTATAATGAATACAAGGCTAAGAGTTTTCATTTTCATAGATAAGATTCATATTGTAAGAGTCAAGCAAATGTAATACAAATGTGGCTTTTAACAAAATATGTAGCATGATACCAACATTATTGTTTATTCTAAGATTAGTGAAATTCCCAGTGGTGCTGGGAATCTCTGTACTTCCATTTTCATATTTTATTTGGCAATGTTTATGTCTGTAGGCCAACACTTCAAATCACATCATGAACAAGAGATTGACTTCATAAATTATCTCATGTTGCCAATCCTATCACCCATCTTTTTTTTTATAGTTGACACTTGCACTATGATTCTGGGTTGTAAGCTTTTAAAGTAAAGCTATAAATTTTTACATAATTTTGAATGTATCACTGTCAGATAATACCTGGTATATTTTCCTTAAAGACTAATAAAATAGGTAGATAATTCTCTGGCATTATCTCTTTCCTCAAACTTTTCCATGGCACGTATGCTTTTCTGGACTATACTCTAAATTTACTGGAGTGTAACAAGGTGGAATTGAAAAGAGTATATCTGTGAGGAAAATATGTATCTGTACAGCACAGAAAAAAAAATATACAATCATAACAAAGAAAAATAATTGTACCTTCCTTTTTAGACTTTTTTAGAGTAGGTTAGAACATAGGATTGGAACCACACCAAAAGACTTTCCCTCATATTCCATTTGCATGTTTGCAGAAGTAGAGAAATATGGAGCAGACCTCTGGTGCCAGTGGGACAGGTAACAACCTGGATCCATCAGCTAATTATGTGGCAGCTTATAAAAGCATTTTGCAGTGCTAATTAATAGCCTTAAACACTACTACGCATGATGCTTTGAAAGCCCTTCCAAATGGTTTGTAATCTAGCAGTCTTTTAACTGAACTTAATTCAGTGAATGCAGCTAAGCATAATGATGACTGTGTGCCTAGACAAAGCTGGAAGAATCTGTTTTTAAGAATGAGAGTTACATTAAAAGAGATGTAGAATCCAAGGATTATGTTTAATTTCTGAAAGGGATCAAATTGTTTACATGGGAAACTTAATGCAATAGGATTCTAAATTGACTGTCTGGGAGCAACTGAAATTCCAATTGACAACAATAAACAATAAACTAGGTCCTTCAGATTTGAAGTAGTACTTCAGAGAAACAAAAGTAATAGGGGAGAAAGATTTGTCATGTGTTGTATACGTTACAAGCAATATAAATTGCATAAGTAGTGTAATCTGGCTTCTTGCAGACAAAGAGGTAAAACATTCAGCAGATGAAGCAGCAGCTGTGGCAGCGCTGAAAGCAAGTGAAGCCACTTTGAGAGTGTAAGTAATGAAAGTAGCAGGTGCAGAGATATCCTTTCCAGTGAAAGCACTGCAGTGATTCTGGGGTGATTTGATAGATCTACCTGTTAACAATGCTGCCAAAATAAGGTATGCTGTTGTTCTATTTAACTGGGCACCATCTTTGGCAAATAGCTCAATAATTTCTGTTCAGAGTGACAGAATTCAAGATGTCTGAGGCTGAATTCTGAAGTAATATTTTAAGAGTAAAAGGCTATATTTTATTTTACTTTTTGTCTGATCAGCTATCTGAGCTGTATTAACAGCAGAAGTATGTTCTGGTGCTGCATCTGCTTTGTTATCTGCCTTGACAAACAAGCAACTTAGTTACTACTGTCAGACAGTATCCATTGAAATGACATTTGTTCCAGGAAGGTTATCTACAGGTTCATTTTGAGGAAAAAATAAATAAAAAATAAAACTATGTGTTAGTGGACCTTTTTAAGTGAACTGCACATCAAGAAGTTTTGAAATATGTGAATAATGTCAGCAAAAGATTTCACGATGAAATGCGCAGAAAGTAGAGAAGATAAATTTGCCCTCTTTTTGACAGAACATCTTGGTTATGTGCGAATGGCTAAGAGGCTTTTCCTGCTTGTTTCTCTTCAAATGGCAAGAGTTGAAAGAAACAAAACAAGAGCCTACTATTATCACTCCGCCAAATCAGTGAAGGCAAATTTTCTGAAGAAAAAATTATCTATCATGAAGACTTTAAAAACATATATATTACTTGAGAAACAGCAAGTACTTAAGGACAGAGTGAGGTGTAATTTATACTAGCATCAATTTGGATTACGTCCTTTGATTTCACAGCAGTTGACTTTGGTAGAAATACACTGGATTTACAAGTATGCAAGTAAGACTACCACTTAGAGCACAGGACACTGTGAAGTGATATGCAGCTAGATGCAGTCACAGCCAAACTCTGCCCTGGGTTACATCCTTTGAAGTCACTAAGTGCTTTCTTTGTCTCTCTAATGCTTTGCAATATTTCTTGTCTCCGATAAAATACTTTTCTTTCCCTGACACAGGCTCCTGCAGTTCTCTCCAAAAAGTAGTAAGGAACTAGCTGAGCAGTGACTTTTCATAATTAGAAGTACCACAACACTGTCTGCCTCACCACATATTAACTGTTTCCTTTGCTGTACAGCTCTAAACAAAGGGCTTCTTCTCACCTGCTTCTTAGTTCATCATTGGCAGCCTACAGCTTTTCAGTCTATTTTGATTGGTTTAATATTTGCATCTGAATGAGAATCAGCCTGATACTCCTTTTTATCAAAACAAACAAACAAACAAAAAAGACAAAACAAACAAAAAAAAAGACTAAAAAGTATATATTCTGTGTTAAGTATATAACTTTAAGTGAACTTAATGGAGGGTTGTGAAAATGGGCTCTAAGCCTGGTGAAATTGCAGTAGGATAGGACAGTAGGTTACAAGAGCTATTGAAATGGAATACATTTATACAATAGCAGCTGTTGTATGTCCTTTTTATTTATTTATTTATTTATTTTGACGGAGAGAGAGGTGCAGCACCAGAGAAAATCTAATCATCTCCTCCGTGCTACTTCTGTAGCTCTGAATGCAGAAGGCAAGAGCATAGGTGGACATATGGTTAAAACGGGTATTTCCTAGTGCTTGCCTTAATACCAGGGCACTAATGAATTTCGATAAGAGTGATATGTGCATTTTCAGATTTTATCCTTGCAACTCTGTGTTTTCTCTAGCCCACAGTACAAACATATACCTCTAGGCCAGCTTAGCTTAGCCAAGTGCATGAGAGACAACTATCATTGCATCTTTCATATGTTCCCCATATTTTTTTTCCTCCATCTTTATAAAATATAATGGGAGTATTAGGGAGTTAACCATTGGTACACATTAGGTTTTAAAAACATTCACTCTTCCAAATCAGATTTATTAAGTTACCAGATAAATCTATTTGCTTTGTATTATTATTATCTCCTCCCACTCCCACTCCC
>PPHD01014073.1:357-16929 GCA_002909625.1 Bambusicola thoracicus
GGCAACCTGTTCCAGCGTGACACCACCCTCTGTGAAAAACTTCCTCCTAATATCTAACCTAAACATCCCCATTCCCCCTTGTCCTATCACTATCCACCCTTGTAAACAGTTATTCCCCTTCCTGTTTGTACGCTCCTCTCAAATATTGGAAGGCCGCAATGAGGTATCCCCAGAGCCTTCTCTTCTCCAAGCTAAACAAGCCCAGTTGCCTCAACCTTTCCTCATAGGATGTATGACATATATGACCCCTATACTTGCATTAGTGGAATTAAAACTGTGAGAAGTTTGATCAAAACAGGCTGAACAGGCTAAGAGTTAACTCTAATCTTCCGCAGATTTCCTGCAGAAATGCAAGGCAACATTACAAACCTACTCAGCTTCCATCATAGTAAAGCTCTTCAAAACCCTACTTAAATCCTGTGGACAGCCATTCAAGTGAGATAGGCTGCATAGGTCAGCTGGAAGCTGCCACAGAAATTTTGAAGTCATCCTTAACTAAGGAAACTGTGGTGATTATATTGTCATTTCACAACACACTGCAATCCAAAGATGCACATGTCTACTGCTATTAAATTGCTGGTATTTTTACAAGAGTAGAAGGTTCTGTTTGGATCAGGAGCAGCAGTGAAAGACTTCTAGCAGAATTCTAGACTGTAATGAAGGGATCACTGCCAATATGGTGTGCATGGAATGGTAGGATTGCAGAAATAGCTCCTCAGGCTATTACAGATCATCTTAAAGAGATGACACTGTCCATTAAAATACTTCTCTTTCACCCTACAGACTGGGCACAGGAGAATATCTGTAACACAAATTCTTACCCATGTGTTAAATCAACCATTACTTGCCCTAATTGCTCCTAAAAACTCTAAACAGAAGGTTTGATAATGCAGTGGCTATATTTTGTGATCTTCTATGTGGCTGCTCAAATCTTCTTTAGTGAAGAGCTATACAACAGTGTCCCCGAGAAAGATCAAGCCAAATTTAATCTTTATGCAGCTTCACTGGTGACAGTGTCCCCATTCAATCACATCCTGCATTCAGTTCATGGAGGGTAGCCCATATGCAGCAAATGAGTAGATATGGTTCTTTCTTTGAAATGTATTTTTCAACACTGAAGACTGAGTTGTGTCGTCTTGTCCAGAGAACCATGTCTCACCTGAAGAGAAGGTCCCTTTAGCAACAGGTTTGTCTTTCACTGAAACTGCACTAAATTTGTTTTCCTGGCATTCTCTGTAAATAGTCACAACATTGCTACTTTTAAAGACAAAACACACTTCCAGGTTTTCTGGATAGAGGAGAAAGACTACTAGATATAGAAAAGTATGAACAAAATGACACGTTTTACAGCTAGCGAGTTAGTCTGTTTGATGGCTTTCACAAGATATACCATTCCTCCACTGTCAGACAAGTCACATTAAAGCTTTTCTTCTGACATAACTCCTGGTATAAAGGCTGAAAACTATAGATGTAGGACTGGGCTGCTGAGACCATGGGGAAGAAATAGAGGGAGCACATGAAATGAAAGCACAGAACATATCAGAAGACCATATGCTCTATACACATGTAGATATGCTACTTCTTAATTCCATGCTACTTTGGTTTAGAAGTCCATAAGAATGTATGCAAAACAGTAATATTAAAGAAATTTTGCCATTACAGTATTGGCTCTTGCCTTAAAACAACATACCTTTTGCTTCCATCTTGCAAGAAAAAAAAAAAAACCAAAGATACAAACAGCTCAATGCAGTGGGCCTAAAAATAGCTTCCTCATTCATGGATTGAGTCTTACAAATTATGTGTGCAGCAGCAAAATCCTGCAAAAAAAAAAGTCCTGCTGGGGCATTTTCATTTCCATGAGTGCACTACTACTAAGTGAGATGGATTCTGTTATGATTACTGTGACCTTGAATATTATGTAACTGCAGCCTGGGAGGGATTCTATTGTTGAAAAAACTTCACATTTAAAAAAAAAAAAAAGCTACTAATGGGTAGTAAGGGGGAAATTTGATCTTGTCACATTCTAGACAACAGAGAAAGGAGTAAAATTCTAAAATTCAATGTAGTCACAGTTTCATCAGATAAGAAAGGCAAGGTAACTGCAAAAGAAATAATTTGACTAAATCCCATACAGTGAGAATGTGAGAAACTTGGTGGTCTCCAGCCAGATTTTAGTGGACACGTTACACCTGGCACCCATAAGAGCTAATTCAGCAAAGCTGCCTCGCTGTCAAGACTACGGCACGTGCAGAAAAATTTCATCATGCTCCGTGTGCCTTTTTCTTGAGAGTACTCAGCGTGGCTGCAATCCACCAGCTTTCTCCTTGCTGATTCTGACAGTTTCTGGCCTTGCTGCTGGAATATCATGGCCAGTGCTGATCCTGGAGCAAGAAACAAAGCTGAGTCCTGCATCCCACTGGTTGCTGCTCCCCACAGGTTTTGCCCACCCAGGGCAAGAGCCCCCCAGGGTAGCTGAGCTTACAGCATGCTCATCAGCTCTACTCCCTAGTCTCTTCCCCATGTAGATTGTTGATGGCTTTCAAGCAAAGACCTCCCAGGACTACAGAAACCTGCCTGTGTTAGGTCATCAGCTGCCTCTGGACAGGAGACCTCAGTCCTTTGGCCTGGCTACTTGATGTTTACCAATTTCTCCAGTGAGGCCTATCTGAGCACCCGACTTCTCTCCAGCCAGGAAGTAGACAGCATGTTTCCCTAACATTTACAACTGTTTTGAAGGTTACATTTTCTATTTAGCAGTACTGTTTAATAACCTCTTATCTTCTGGGAAACAGCTTTACACATGGGAAATTAAACCCTGATCTTTGTGAACGTCACACTGCTCACTTGGCAAGCCTTTCAAGCCAAGGTGCAGTCTGCACTAAAAAGCTCTTCCATCCTCCAAGATTCTTCTCTCTCTCATTGTCAGCACTGCAGGCAGGCTGTGCGGCTGCCATCCCTTTTGTCAGGGATGTCGGAGTTCCAGAACTGCAAGGCATGTGCACACATCTACCTACATATTGATGCAACAAATATATAGTATCCAAACCTGACAGTAAGATAAGCTGTCAACACAATTTCCACAAAGTCAACAGCGCTGTTTGTCAAACAGGGCAGGTGGCTCATAGGCCACAGATCCTACCTATCCTCATCACCTCATCACGGTGGAGGAGAGCCTTGAAACATGTATTTTTCACCTTCAAAATCACTAGGGGCCAAAAGGATGCTCTGCAGCTAACAGCAGTAGGAGGAAGCATGCGTGACACTGTCAGGTGTGTGCAGATCTGCTTCTGCAAAGCCCCTGTAGAGATCGACAGAGGTTTCAGAGAATATCACAAGGTGCCTCTTCCTTTCTCTGTTTATTGAAATACCTCTAAAAATCTGCCTGTCTGGACAGAACACATCTCATCTGACTACAAGCGTGAAATATGTAATTAGCTGAAAATTCATACTGATCACCTTTGGCTTCACTTGCAAAGCTACCTGACTTCCATTAACTGTGAGGCTCTAGTGTCTTTTAAGATTAAAAACATTATCTATATTTTCTTCTTAAGGAAAAAAAATCGTCTAACTTGGCTGCACAACTGCTCACAGGTCAGCTACGAGCTCCTCTCAAAGGCTACACGTTAAGTTGTGTCAACCTATACCTGCATTGAATTTGGCCCACAGTCTATACAGCACTTTCTCTCAACACAACATTTGACTAATAGGTAGGTCACAGTTATTTATTGAGTCATGTAGGATTGGGCTTTGCTGGGAGCCATATTTTCAAGTTGTAAGTACAGTTCAGCCTGACACTACTTTTTTTTTTTCCTCTCTCCCTCAGCATTAGCTTGAGTATTGGTACAAGTAGCAGCTCACACAAACTTGCCAAAAAAAAGTGGAATACTTTCCATGGGAGTATAAAATAGATTGGCCACTGTTATTCTAACAAGCGCATTAGTTCCATGTGCTAGAGAAATAAAGTGTTCATTCATTACCCAATTTGCAGTGACAGCTTAGTGAGATACCTTGTTTACATTCTGATAGCCCCATGAAATGAACTGAATTCCCATACAGTCACAAAAGGCCAAAGTTAGCATTTTCTTTAAATAATAATAAACTCAAGTCTGCCTCTGGAGCAGATTGGCTCTAACCTTGAACTTTAAAAGAAACGAAAGGGAGAAAGAAAGTGCAAGGCCCACATCATAAGAGGGGTTGAGGAAAAGCTAATGGCACCGGGAATGGAAAATGTGGGCATTAAAAGAATTTCTTATTCTAAACAGCATGCAAAGTTAAAAATACCTTCTCTTGAGATTATCCTCAGCATAAATACTCACCACAGCTATTTTTAGCTGTCTTGCAGCCTATGACAAAGATTTTTATTCCAACAAAGGAGCTGTATACCAATGCATGACCTGTTTAAAGAACTATTAAAATGGAAAATAAACCACTCTTGCGTCAGCTAACCATATTGGTACCTGTTTCCAATGCCGTCTAAACACAGCTTTCCTGGATGCTGACAACTGGCCATTAAATACTAAAGGGAGGGGGGGAAGGTATTTATCACAAGCCAAAGACCCATTGTCATAAGGGCCAGTGTCGGAGTTCCTGCAAAGCTGGGAAATGTGGGGAACTTGTTTAAATTTAAAAGAAGATGGAACACAAAGCACCATACATATTCAGAAAGTGGAAGATATCTGTGCGGTAAGTAAGCAACTGCTGGCACACATGGAGAGCTTCAACCTCAGTTTTGAGGCATCTGACATTCAGAATAGAATGGGAACAAAGAGGAGGAAAGCAGATAGAGTTGACATGCAGCACTTGAAAGAAAGAAGGGCTAATCACTTCCAGTAGTCACCAATATATATCCCTACCGTCTTGTTTGCCTTCAGATTTGAACTAGTCTAAACACTTTTTAGAAAGTGATTAATTTGGAAATATACTGTTGAAATTCATGGAAGATTTTGCTGAGATACTTCATGGTATCAGAGAGTAGGTACTGCCAAGCTCTTTCTAGGGCAGAATAGACCTGTGCTATGAATGGAGGAAAAGGCCAGTGTCCTCACCACCTATACATGGTAAAGTGTACATATCCCATCAGATGGGTCTAACAGGGTGACCAACAGCCCACTGTACACTCTCCCAGGAATTACATCTTTTATTTCTACCTCCAGTCTTAGGCTGGCAGTTGTATCTTGGGGTGCAAGGGTAGGCATCAGAGATCCTCTTTTCTCCCTCCTTAGATCTCCCTATGAAATCCATCTTTTAATGTGCCTGGATCACATATGCTAATGACTCCATAGCTAATTAGCTGAACTGTTACTTGTAATTGCCACACTCTTACTGAATGTTAAGCACTTCTCCATCAGCCATACTCACTCTCCAAGAATTTCAGACAAGAGGCCTTCTCTTCACTGTCTATGCATAAAGGAATTTGGGGTATAGTAATGATCATGAAGTTCAATTAACGTATATTTTTAAGCTCAGCTTCGGTTTGGCTTGGGTCTGGTTCCTTCAATTCAAGTTAAGATTTGAATTAAAAAGAGACATTTTAAATTAATGATTTGGACTGAGTGTCATTTCAAGAATAACAGCTTAAACTAATTTTAAGTTCAGATTCAGTTCAAATCTCTGGTGCTGGTTTCTAATTTGTGACTCCAGATAGATTGTAATGAAACTCCACTGATCTAAAGTTAAGAATAGCAGAAAAAGAAGGGTTTCTAAGGATGATTTGATTAACACAGAGAGAACTCAAGCACTGAAGTGATTCATGTTGCAGCAGGACATATTTCACAGTGATAACATCATCCCTGTCCTCTTCTCCAGAAACAGAGCATTTTGATCTCTTTCAGGACACGTTCTACCCATATTTCTTAATGGAACAATTTACCACTTCAGAGAGTTTTCTCCACCTGAAGAATACTGGAGTTGTTCATTGTTACCTTGCAGGAAATTGACAACTTTCTCTCCTCCCCCATTTTCATTTGTAAAAAAGGGTTTGAGATAGCTTTTCCAGTATTCAGTACTCTTTTCCATCTCCCAGACACCAAAATCTCCTACTATTACATGGCTTGATGAAAAAACAATGTTCTTCCATCCTTTCTTCTTCTTCTTCTTCTTTTTTTTTTAAGGATGAAATCAATAAGAATTTTGTCCATAGAAGGAATAACAAACAGAAACCTTTGCCTGAATGCTACGAGTCTTCACATGCACATAGCTTTCCGTGGAAGCAGAGGGAAGTTAGTACAGCAAAATAAACTGTTTTGAGACATGGAATTTTAATGGCAGTTTAATCTATTGCACACAGTTTAGCAACGTAATGAGGAGCCTATAAACCACACAAACGCTACAGACTGACATGACATTTCACTCATAGTATATGGTTTTAGACAAAGCAGCAACCATTGCTGGAGAGTACAGTACATTCTGTTCTACCAATGGCAACTCAACAGCATCATCTACATCTGACACTCATTCTTTCTGGTATTCAGTATTATGGCTTTTAGAGTAGTATAATAACCATTATTCCACTCCCTCCCCAGTTCTGTGGTCAGCAGCTCAATATTCCTAGAATATTTAATTGATAAATAATGGGGAGCATAGCTAGGGAGAAGGAAGTCTAGCAAAGGGAGTTGAGTTACATAAGTGACTTATTTTTTTCCTATAAGAAAGTCTTAATTTATTATTTGTTCACAATGTTCACTAAATATACAAACTCAACTGCCACATTCCCTTTCTCTGCATAAAGCCTGCAAGCAGTTCTGTGTCTTCTGAGACACACTTCTGTATATTAAAAGGTGAAGCTGTATTTGTCCTAGTTTACAAGATGCTGGAAACAGCTTGCAGGCAAAGTGCAGACCAGGCTGCTCTGTAGGAAAGCTCACAGCTGTTCTCTGCCTTACTGAGCTGACGGTCCTGTGGCTAAGGCATGGCTTCTATTCCCAGGTCTGTCACTAAGTGATTAAAGATGGAGCTTGAGGAAAAATGTATTATGACAGCTTAAACCGGTGATGACAAAGGCACATTTACAAGAAACAGGGACATGGTTCTGGTTTAAGAAAAAAAAAAAAAAAAGAGGGAGAGAGAGAGCAAGACAAAAACAGGGAAAAAATAATAATCTGATATGACCATAGCTGCTAACCCAGATGGTGAATCCAGTTCACAAATGGCACAAAAGTATTTTCAGTCAAAGGGTCTGGTATGATTACTGCCCTATATTCTGATTACTTTCCCAAAAAAATCAGCATCGTGTTTGTTAGTCTTGGCCAGAACAAGTCTCCAGATGTCTTCCACATCGTTCTCTCACACAGACAAATCAGTAATGCATTGAAGTACCCTATCAACTGGCCTTTCAAGATGTGCCTCTAAAGCTTGCAGGCACTTGAAAGACACTTCCGACTGCCTTAAACAAAAGCCATATCACATGAAAACTCATAAAATCCAGAGGAAAAGAGCTACAAGGAGGTGCTGTTGCTCATCCCCAGCCTCTGTAAGTATTCAGCAGATTAAGAGCAGGGCAGTCCCACAGACTACAGGCTGTGCAAAACAGCCCATGCCATCTCAGTGCCCAGCACCCAACATCTAACAAGTCTAGCATTATCAGACTTTCAGCCCAGGAAATAACCACCACATTCACCATAACATCTCCATATCAACATCCAGAAGTCAACAGGTTGTGAGCGGCAGAGATAAACAAAGGGTCTGCATCTAATTTTCCATGCCACAAAATGAGCATGAAGTTTTACTTAAATGTAATCAACAGATACAGGCCATCCTGCAATCTAAAGACCATAAAACTTACGGAGGTGGATTATTGCAGCCTACTGTGAAAGATGATATTTCATGACTACTTCTAATAATGACCAATACCAAAATGCTGATACTGAAAATTCTGGCTTGGGTGATTCTCCAAATTCTCAAAATTCTGCAGCTGTAGGTTGGAGAAAAAATCTAGTAGATAAATAGGCAAGAATAAAGGTTTCATCCATCCCATTTAGTAGGTTTTTGGCTGTGTCAGTGAATTGCTCTTAGTTTGCTATCAGCAGAGCTAAGTGAATTGCACTGCCATGTTACCTGGATGATGAAAAAAAAGATTGTCTAGATCTCAGTTGGTAAGGTTATGAAGTATAGGCAAACAGCTTATGCCATAACAAACACAATCCAGTGCTAAAGAGAAGGGGTAAAAATTGTTATAGTGGTTTTTACTGTTCCCAAATTAAGGAGTCTCCTCAAGCTATCTTTGAAGCATTCCCCTCTGGCTGCGTTTCATCTTTAACCCTTATGCTTACAGACTTCCTTCATCTACTTAAGCACTTAAAGAGTCTGAATTCTAGCAAGCAAATGGATTATCTTATTTTAAAAGTCCCAATTTCAAAACCCTTCTGCAACTGTATTCATCCTGCCCTACAGAGGAGCAACTTAATGTCACTGTAAAAGTAGGCCATTAGGCACAGAAGCTGAAGCATTTCTCCTGTAAAAGTTGACAATTCAGATGATAGCAGCTTACGTTCACACTTTCATATGGAAAGTGCATTGCAAACTACAGAGACATATCTCCAGCAAAATGCATGTATTGCTTGAGTAAAATGTGGCAGCCTACTAACTCATCATGTACTCCAGTAGGACAAGGAGACATTTTAGCTAACAGTCAATGTCTCTCATAAAAATGGCTCATTCTTCACCTCAGAACAGTGAAGACCTCAATATTTACCATATGTAATCCAAATAAAGACAACATTCAGAATATTTTTATTAAAAACAATTGTCTTGAATACAAATGGCCCAATTTACAATATGTTGGGTAGCTGCCGGATGTCGATAGAAAATGAACATATGCTGTAAATTCAGTGCTCAGTAATTAGGAAAATGTGTATTTTTCCCAAGTCTGCTTCTCGGTAGGTAGGACTAAAAGGCAACATTATGTCATTTCCCTTTGCGCAGGACTCCCTATTGACTTCCATAAAGAATTTGGCTTAAAAACTGATGACAGAGTACAGCCCAAGTTCTTCCCCAAGAGGAAAGAACAACCAATAAATAAAGGAAGACAGGTTGGTGACGGAAAAGTCATTCCTAGTCACCAAGACATCTTACCAATATTTTCTCTTCCAGCAGTACAATGACGACAGGACAAATGATCTCTGTTCTCCGTTATACCAATTCCTTAAATTCAGAGTAATTGCTAAACTCACAACCACTGAAAACAGGATTCAGACTGAAACATGTGAGAGCAAGTTTTAAAATAGTGAATGCAGCATAACATGGAACAGCTATGAAGGAATGACGCAGTCTACTAAATTCACCCTGTGAGTTTAACTGAGGGCCAACATAGCTCTTTTCTGCCTTAAAAAGTATTATTTAATAATCATTTCTATTTCAGATCTCTTCTGTTATCAGCAGACATTGACGAGAGTTTAGGAGTTCTCATTAACCAAACTGCATGTCTTGTGATCTTTGCTCCACTCGTGCACATTTATGCCATTATGTTCTCAAAGTGAGATATTATATCCAGTAAAACCATACATCCAACAAACTGAGAAGTCACATTCCCTTCAAAGCCAGCATAACCACAAACATGCAAGACCTATGATGATATCAAAGTCACTGCATCAGGATTTCATTGTTAACGTAATGTGAGCATGATAGGTGAAATCAGGTTGGGGCCAGTGAAGCAACAGCAAAACAGATTTAAAAAGTTTGACTTCTAATAGGTGAGTCACCAAAACACCTTCAAGTGCTTCTCCTTTCTCAGTGTCAGAGCTGGTGACACAATTAAAGTCTTTCACTGACATGGTTTATTAGGTATTGTATTAGCCCATCTGACAATAATCAGTAGAAGAAAAATTAGATTACAGACCTATTGAATATGCCTAAACATTTCTGTTTTGCCTTGAAGATATAGTTTCTTCATTCAATTTATGGATATCCTGTACATACATTCAGGCCTAACAAAACAAGATGAGATAGATTTTCATTACTTAGTAGGGGATTTCTCATATTGAATTAATAGCCAATATATCCTTTCTCTTCAGAAATATTGAAATGACTCACTCATTCCCTGAAATATTTTTGTAAGAAATAAGACAATAGCCCTGAAGGATCTTATTCAACTTTCCAGTGTCAGACGATTACATGCTAAGGAGGGAAAAGACTCACTAGCTTGTATGGAGAGAAAGAGGTGGGAGGGGAAATAAAAAAAATAAAAAACCCTTTTGCTTAAATTAATTCATCTTGTAGCATTGCAGCACAGACAACCCCTCCAGCCATCACAACTCACTGGTTTGAAAAGGTCATTAGCATGCTATCCCATATTGTTGCAAGAATGAAAAGCCATATTCATGGGCATGACATAAAAATTTCCCCTTGGTGTTTCTGAGGGATGACCTGAACTCTGAAACCCTACTGAGAAATTTTTCGGGGGGGCTTTTTTTTTTTTTTTTTTTTTTTTTTGGTACAAAATACTAGCCCAGCACATGCACGTTTCTTCTGCACATGACATTGACAAATTCATCCTGCAGCCATGGTGAACACAGCAATAGCATCCATACAAAATACACAGCACTCCAAAGCCTTTTTGCCCTTTTTCTACATTTCCCTACCAACAACTTCTTCCTCTCCCTCTCAGAGCAGGCTGTACATGTGGCACCGTGATGCCTGCGCTCAAAAGGCAAGCTGCAGTGGGAAGCACTTTGTTATCCATGTTGCTGACCTTCAGCGGAATACCCCACTGCACAAGCTGGACCATAAAAGGAATCCATGTGTAGCCAATGTTTAGAAAAGTCATGTCCTTGTCTTTCGTGGCTATTGTGCTGCCTTATTAAGACAGTGCACTAATAGCCAGCTGGAGAATCTTGGGAATGTTCTGAGCAATAGCGCCTAAAAAAGCTTGTCATTTTGTATGGGCTGACAATGAACTTGTAAAGCAGCAAGAACTGTTCAGTTTAGCAGGTGCAGGTTAGTAAAAAGAAACCTATTCCAAACAAACTGCAGCAATGCTATTCCCGAGGACTCCACACTCTTGTGAAAATATCTGTTCAGCCATTTTATCTGTGAAAGTGCACACAACTTTTTTCCTTTCAATTTTTTGTCAGAAAAGTTTTCTTCAAGGAGGAAAGGGAGAAAACTAGACTGGGAGTTGACAATTTCATCTCAAGGGATTGCATGCCGTGGCATACAAATGCAATGAAATAACCATCTCGCGATGTGGGATAGGTACAAGTAACATCTGCATACAGATGGTCAGAAGGGCTGACCTCTTAAGTCTTCACTGTACTCTAGTCCTCTCACAAGACGATAAGCAGTAGGAGAAGTAGAAGCAGTCTTACTTGGTGGTCAACCTCACAACTGTAAGCCCTGTTGTGAAAATCTGAGAGCTGTTTTTTGCTGAAAACTTTTCGAATTCGCATGAAGGCTGCTGGAAAAAAAAAGTTTATGAGGTTTGTTTTTTATTTCACCAAAATTACATTTCACTCAAAGTTGTTTATAGCACCTCCTTCTTTTCCTCTGTTCAGTGAATGCAAGTGGAAAAAGGCTTACTTTCTATATCAGGAAGCAGTTCTGCTCTACGGATAACTTCCAACCCTGTATCTTTTCTCACTACCGTGTTTCAATAGTGCTTTTCAGATGTACCCAGAATTGGTACACAGAGCATGTGATTTTGCCCTTATTACTAGAGGGCAACGTTATAAATGAAAACAGTTTCCTCCTGTGAAGCACGGTCTCATCACTGAAGTCAAGGTGTTGCTTAACAAAAGCATCCCTCCTTCCACTAAAAATAAGTAAATATATAAAAATGACATTTCTAAGAATTAAGCTATTATGCAAAGGAAATCCTTTTCTGCTAAGAGGAATTATGATTATTGAACAAGTGGGTGCATGTGTTCTTAGATACTCCTGCACCCCTCTTCTCACTCTAAAAGCAAAATTGTGATTTTTCTTTATAGTTTCTCTCTCCGTCTTTGCAGGATATCCCTCTGAAACAGCTAGAAACAACAGTCCAAGCTGCTGCAAGAAGCCTGCTGCAGGACCAGGAATAGCTGTAGCCATTTGCTGACTTCACAGTGACTTACAGCAAGTCTTAGAGATGCCTTTCTTGACATGAGGTCAGCAGCAATTGGTGGATATGCATAAAACCTCATTCATCCATCTCATACCAGCCTTCTCCTGAAAGGGGTTGAAGTAGGTCAGTTATCTGAGCCTCCACATCCATGACACATACCTCCCACTTCTCTGCAGCTTCATGTTACCAGCAGACAAAAGCTACTATGAGAGGAGACAGATTTGCATGAAAAATGTTAACCCTGAAGATCAACACAAGTTCCTCATTGAGGAATCCAATACCAACATGACTCTCCACAGTCACGAAGGCCTTGTCTATACATAGAAGTTGCAGCAGTTTACCTCAAGTGAATTAAATCTGTGCAAACCTCTCAGTCTAAACATAAAAGAGCTCACCCTTCCACACAGTTTCACAATGAGATACCTCCCTTGCAAGAGACTTGGATGAAAATCAGTAACTTGAGCCACATTCATGTGGTTACTCTCCACTGTGTGCACTTAATTAACTTAAAAATTTACCATGATATGCATCAGGTTTATATCATACAAAGAGTGCTCACAGAAGGATTACTTGTTTGAGTGAATCAGTTTAAACACCAGTAGGCAAGCTGCTGTCTCATACTGGCAGAAGAGGAAAGCATTAGTACAGAGAATTCATTTAAAATCTCTGAAGACTCCCTGCTTTTCAGTACCAGATTCCAGGAACACTCTTACAGACACAGCACAAGAAGAGCATCGTTATCTAGAACATAATCTCTTGCTAGAGCAGTTCACGCTGGCTTTTAGATTTTGACTCAGTTGAAAATGGGTCACAAGCTTATCTTAAAGGAAATTGAAGTATGTATTCAGCAAATGTCAGGTTAAAAAAAAAGGTTATTTTTTGTCTGTTTGTTCATTTTTAAACAAAAAGTCACAACTAGCTGTTGAGTTACAGTCTTCCCTTAATTTTCTATGTCAAACTTTGCTGGCCATTTTTCAATGGACTATCCAACAAAGTCCCATCCAACAAAGATTATTAATATGCAAGTTTTAGTCTCATCAACAGGTTTTGACATAAAGGAGAGAAAAACAGCATCTATTTATATTTTCTTAATGTCATCCTCAATGAGACTGACCTTTAACTGCCAAGTACACAGCCCAATGGTTTATACTTTCCAATAAACAAATAGAAAAACATCCTGCTTACTTCTCCACTTCTCATCACCCTCATGGATTCCCAGGAAGAGAAGGACCCCACCACAAGGCTGACAAAGCTACTGCTCTTTCTCATGTGCAGCTGTACCACTTCTGTTACCAGCCCCTGGTCACTCAGTGTGCCAGTATCCACAGAGACTGTGCAGTCACCAGACATCTTTTCTATGAGGCAGTTGCCCACTGACCTTATTTCTGGCAGGAATATTTCCGCAGCTGTGTGCTGATAAATTAAGTTGCCCAAGAAGCACATACACCTGATGTCTCATGAAAGAGCTCAGTCACACAAAGACGATCTGCTGGCACAGAGGATTTTCTTTGTTTAATGCGAGCTAATAAGTAGGTTATCATGAGAGAAATAAAGCTGCTTATAAGCATTTACCTTCAGTAATGAAAAATTTCTTTAAAGGCACAAAGCCAAAAAGCAGGATCTAATTGACCAAATGTGATGCTTCTGCAAGCTGAAATCAGTTTGGAGTATAATTTACACATCACATTTTTCCCCATATAGCTCTTTGCAGTGAACGGTAAAAAGGTAACTTTGCCCAGGCTACCAGCAATTTGATAGTGCTTATATACGATGCTTATTCACATGAAGCATTTGACTTCTATTATCCCTGCAAACAAATTGGCTTCAGCTTTTTCAATGGAAATCTGATTTTCCAGTTTAATTTCAGATATCAGTTCATAAAGATGTTAATAAAATGTTAACTCACACTGAGAAGCAGATGCTCCTACAAACCCACCGGCTAAACTCATATTCATGTCACTCTTGAAAGAGTATCATGGTTGGGTAATAGCTGCAGTTTCTTTTGTGTCTTAAAATTTTTCCTTTTCTGAGCCCAGTATGCCCTGAAGAACAGTGACACAATAAAGCAACAAGTTTAACAATATTCTTATTCACTAAAAAGAAGGCATGTGATGTAACAGCTAAGAGATCACTTGTACAAAGTCTGGAAAATTGAAGTTTTACAGACTGGTTTTCAGTTATTCTCTTCTGCTTGGAGCAAATTAAACATCACTCTCCATCCACAGCAGCCTATACTCAACACCTCTTCCAGATGCAATGTTGTGTCACCACATGCACAGGGCATTTTGGTCAACTTGCTTATAAGCATATATATTTGTGCAATAAGATATACACAGTCCTATGGCTGGCGATTAACTAAATTGACCCTTCCTCTTTGCTAGTTGCGGATATTGGACATGTGGGAAGTGACCACACAGCTGAGAGCTTGATCATATACTTACTGTCTAAAACAAAAATATAGATCAATTGTTTTTATTGATGAACATGAACAAGCCTAAGGATCTAATAAACATTAGCATTGGCTCTTGAAGGTTCATTTGCCAATTGATACTGAGTGTCTAGATCAATGAAGATGGGGGATTTCCCTATCTGAGAAAGAGTCTGACAGAAAGTAGACCGAGGAACCAATAATTGAGTGTCCTTTATTCTGGCTTTTTTTTTTTTTTTTTTTTTTAGGACAGTAGCCATGGTCTCTGCCATACTAAGTTAACCGAGCTGTTGTAGAAGGTGACCTCCGTGAAGGGCTGATGCATTCTGATACATTCATGTGATTCTATGATTCCTTGCCAATGGACAGGAAATGCTGCCAGGGGCACTAGGGTGCCAGCCTGCCTACAAGGGAAAGAGATACTTGCAGTCAAAGGCACCACACAGCTCATCTGTGGCTGCTACAGGAAGTTCAAAGTCTCTGAGCCTTCACAAACCTCAGGCCAGTGTTGAGTTAACGTGGCTTTTTGCATTTTGAATTTCTGAAGTCATTTGTATGAGAAAATTCTGATGCTGGTTATGATTTACAGTGTCTGAGGGAAACAATGGCAGATGCACAGAGCTGCAAGAACACCACAGTCTATCTTAGCTTAATTGACTACATACTGCCGATTTGCACATAAGATACTAAAGAGATGTTATTTTTCACATAAATGTGACAGGACAGCCATTGACGTATATGTACAATGCCAGCTACATTCCTTCAGCCTCATGTTTTCCTTTGTGCAGTGCCTATGCCTCAGTAATTCTTAAAACCATGAAGAAATACCATACTGTCCTATGACTCCTGGTACCCTTTTAAATATGCATACTAAAATAGTCAATAACAAGCACCAAAAACCATGGCTCAATGCCTACATTTAGCAGGCATTTAAATAAGATCCAGTTCATCAAAGGCTTTAGACTAGCTAAGCTAGTAAAAATACAGTAGAGAACAGAAGGATAGACTGCTTTTGGGGGTAGTTGAACTAGCTAGCTTAGAATGGGAAGGGGGGCTTTTCACCCAAGAATTTCTAACACTCCTTGGTGCTTCTAAAGCAAACTTGCCACTTTGCTGAAAGAGGTGAAAGACGTGGCATTTTGCCAGCTGTCTGGATGCTCTCCTCCTAAAAGCCTAGCTGCTGTGGTAGATGTAGTACAGAGATTATAGAATACACAAACATACATATGGGATTAATATCTGAAATATTAAGGAGCCCATTTTGTTGTCTGCTTAGAAACTGTGGGAGGTTAGCTCAGTGAAGTCTATATTCCTCATGTCTAGCTATTTGGAAGAACAAGGCTTCTTTTATAGAACACTTCTCCATTAGGACATTTAAAGAAAATACAACCTGTAAAATGCACAGTCACTGTAAAATTAATTGGTAGGACTCTGCTCAGGTTTGTGTATGTTTGGTTATTATCTCCAGGGCATCTGAAATGCTACCATAGCAAAAATATGTCTAATATCCACTCTCACTTCAGAGTGACAACAGTAGAGCAGGCTTTAAGGAGGCACTGAATCAATTATGGTTTTTTGCCTGTGTTAAGAATGAGCTCCAAGAATTCAGCATAATGAGCAGGGCCAAATTCACCTTGACAGTCCAAATATTTTCTGTCAGTCCTGAAATGCAAGGTAGCTGGGAAGACAGATTAACAGCTGGACTATTTTGTCTCAATTTGTATTCAATCCTCACGCACTTCTAATCTTATTTATTCATTTTTAAAAAATATTTAACTTCTGGGCAGAATATGTCATGTCTCAGCTCTGGCAGAAGGCATTTTATGAAAAGACAAGCAGATACCCTTGAACTTGAAACTTCAGGGTATATAAAGAGAATGTGAAGAGATAAAGTCACTGTAGCTTGTGTTTTAGTACCAAAAGAAGGCTGAACTAAACAAAGAACAGTCCTCTGGAAGACGTTGTTGGAAGTACTGTTCTGAAATAAATCATGAACATTGGGAAATTCTTTGTTAAGTATTATTAAGTCAGCCTCTCGTATGTTTAAGCATGCACTCCTTGAAAACTCTTGTTAAGATCATTCTCTTCATTCAGTTACAAAAGTCTGAAT
>PPHD01014075.1:0-16928 GCA_002909625.1 Bambusicola thoracicus
GTGATGGTGCACAGTAATTACTGTCACATTTCCCAGGCAAAGGACGTGAGATCAAAAATCAACAGCTTCTTTCCATGGGAGCCATTCTTTGAGCTCTGCAAAAAAAAACCCAATTGAAATGCGACATGCACGGCACTTGCATTCACCCTTCAACAACTCTGATTTTGCATCCCGCTATGCATTTTGTATGCATTGCTCAAGATGTGCTTGTTGCTGAAAACACGTCTGACACAGAGGCTGGGAGGCACCTTTCGGGACCAGGAGGTCAGGGAGCTCGTGGGGTCTCCTGTAACTGCAGAAGGACCTGGGCAGCAGCAGGACGGCCAGTGCCAAAGGGCGAACAAAAAGAACTCTGTCAAAGCAGCGCCACTGGGAAGAAAGACTAAAAAGGCCTCTGTACAAAGGTCTGTTTATATGTTTACTGGCAGTGCTGTCTGAGTATTATAGCTTGTATCTTAGAAAGGGAAAACAAAGGAAAAGAAGATTAAATAACAAGTCAATAGAGGGGGAGAGAAAACATGAACACATCACAGAGCGAAGCGGTGACTCGCCTGGCACAGTTACAGCACAGAGAGGCTGCAGTGCTTCCTGACTTCACCCACCGTGCTGCAATCCTGCTCCCAGCGCTGCCCACCGCAGCTCCAGTCCTGTCCTAGTGGGCTCAGCGCCTTGAGCCAGCACAAGTACGTGTCACAGAGGCCTTCTGACAGCACAGCAGTGGTGAGGACCACGACCAAGAGCCTCTCTACCTGGAGACAGGCTGCTGCAAGGCTGGGCTATGGAAGATGATGGGATACAGACTGTTTCTCTGATGCACTGCAGGCAGCTGAAATACGCACAATGCTGATCATCACCACAACTCCTTTGCACAGCCGACCTACGGGGAATTAAGCATCTCTGCTCACCTGTTCACTGACTGTGACAGGGTGGTTTTTCAGGCTGACATTCACTGCAGCTCATTTAAATATACTTATTTAAGGAGTAGTTGGTCACAGGAACAGATGTGTTGCAGATGCTCATTGAGTCGGTTCAACAAAGCCCAAAACAAATGGCTGCACTTGGATAAACCACACCAAGGGCTGCAACATGAATTACCCCTTCCTGCTTCTCCCCGTGGTTGTTCTGTGCACTGTGCCATTCCGTGCCATCTGAATCCCTTCTTCTCTGGGGCAATGTCTGCTGTCACGCAAAGGATGCGTTGGCTCAGGATAAACTGATAACACTGAACCACTTTCTACTGTCCTTGTCTTCAACTCTTCCTTCTCTCCCTGCCGCCTCCTGTCCCTGCTGTGCTCCCTCACACCTTACATCTCACCAGCTTTGCTCACATCTCCTCTCACTCTCACCACACAGAGTCTGGTCCCTCCCCCAGCCTTTCTTCAGTGCTGCCACTTGTTCATTCCTCTTCACAGGCCTAGGGCTCCCTTCTCTCCCTGTTTCACTTACAAACACACACCAACCTCCTGCCCTCCCCAGCCTCCAAAAATAATCGCCTCTCATTTTCCTGGCCTGGCCTCCCCCACATCCACCATTCCCATGACTCGAGGGCTCTGAAACACAATGTGTGAGCACTCAACCTGGGTTCTCTGCGCTGTGTCACGAAGCCTGCTACTGTTCCCCAGCAGTCTTTTTGCATCCCACACAGTCTGGGTACTCTGCCAACTCATGAAGGGCTCTGTCGCTCTGGCAGGACGTGTTACTGTCCTTAATATCGACTGACATGAGGACAGAGCCGCTGTCCTGAGGCTCTGATAATAGGATTTCAGGAAATGCTTTCCTTTAATCTGTCAAAAAAAAATAATCAGATAGCTGTGTGGGTAATTCAAGCCCCCTCCAATACTAAGCCTGCATTTGATGTATAATGAAGAAAGCATTCAGTCAGCTGAGTCACTGTACTTAAAGATACACTGTAGAAGATGCTTCACAATACAGCCCCTAATCATATAAATTTGACAGATTAATCATCTCACTAATGAAAAGAAAAAGAAATGCATTTTAAGTGTAGAAAAACAAACCTTTTCAGTTTGATGCTCCTTGCAAGTCAAATACAACGGACTGCATTGAATTGCTGGTTCCCGGACACTGATGAAGTGCATCTGTGCTGCTCCTCACCGCTTCCTTCCAATTGGCTGACCAGGACTTTTCAGTAAGCAAAACAAAGGCTGTCACACTCATACTTTGTTACAGGTCAAACACATCCCGTGATCTACCACGGGGCCCAATCCAAAGCTTTCCGTATCAAAGTGAGCTTCAGAAGACTTCACTATCAGTGCCTCTTTTGCAGCACATATCTCACGTGACATGAAAATGTTTGGCTTGACAAAGAGCTACAGCTCTCATCCCCCACCATTAAGACTTCCAAGATCCTCACTGAAGACACCTGTAGATGTGCATGGGAGGCGAGTATGAGCAGGGAGGGATCAGGGAGAGCATATTAAAACTCAGTGGGGAGCTGCATGCTGCCCAAAGGCAAGGTGCCTTCAGGAGCTCCTTGGGAACAGCGCAGGTCTCATGGCTCTGGGTGGCCAGGACAACCCAAATATAGAGACATACATATACACACACATACAGCGAAAACGAATAGCTGCTTTACCACTTTTCTTTATATCACATCCATAACAGCTTCCTATGCATTATGCCAATAAACTGGGCCTCTTCTCTCACGTGTATTTGCCTTCAACTTCAGAGGATGCCAGCCCAGGCCCTGAGGCTGCCCTGACCACACACAGGGCACAATCCCCGCTCCCATTGGGCCGTTTGAAAGGAGGGCATTGATGTGCCTTCATCATGCAACCATTACCAGTGAGATACAGAACCAGATCGATCAAAGGCAGCACAGCAGCCAGATTCAGAGGATTCCAAAATTGAGGTCAGATTCAGTAAGTCCTAGACAGACGCCAAGAGAGGCAACACACAAATAGGAAGGTAAATTTTAACCGTGCAAACCTAAAAACGTCACTTGCAGTGATGGACTGAATGTGTTTTAGCAAGAACTGTAATCTCCTCCCCCACTCCCACCCCTCGGCACTACATCAGCGTTGGCACGAGGTGCCTGTGTCCTGGTGACTAACTCTAACCCTCCCCTTACTGCTCATTTCACAGCACAAGCCCTGCAGGTGGCCACTGTGGTGCCCTGCCATGCCCCCAGGGCAGCGAGGCACTGCCCATTTCATGGAAGAATTCTTGCTGGTGGGCCAGCCGGTGCCAGGGAGCTTCCTGAGATGAAATGCCTCAAAACAAGACCAAACTCTGATCAGCAGGGAAACGCCCTGCTTATACCTGTGTTTCACTTCCAATGAGCTTGCTGTTGCTGCTGGCGGAGATTTATGGACTCAGATACAAAGGCTGAGATGCTGCAGAAGCCTAGGTTATGGTTCTGGATTTAAACCAGAGAAAATGAAACTCCTGTAAATCCACACAAACCCACAGTTTAGCTTAATTATCTCAGTTGACCTTGGCTTCCTGTGCATTTTCTCCTCATCTGTTTGGAGTTGGTAAGCTACTACAAGTGATTACATGATTTGCATTACTGGTAATTATGTGTATCACGGTGGCATTTAAACACCCTATCTGACAGAGCACCCCACAGCAGTAACAGTTTACAAACCAGCAGCGCAAAGATGGCTGAGGTCGGTGGCAAATGGCAGTCCTGATTTCAAGATCAAATTCTGAATCACATTGCTTTACGATGCTGTATATTCCACTTGCAAATACCAGTGTGTCTTTGGCAACACGTGACCCTTTCCATTTCTGCCACCGCCCTAAACTGCTGACAGGTCTGGCCTTTAAAAAGAGTGAAATGATTAAAAAATATATCTTCTGTACCCTGGTATGCTTTATGTTGCGTTGACAGTCCTCTAAGTCAGAGCCCAAGGACACGAATTTCCAGAGAACTTGAATTTCATGTGTGAATGCAAGCAGTTTTAGAGACTTTTCGGTGTTCAAGGACAAAGAAAGATGCCATGAAGTAAGCTATAATAAGACTCCTTAGCAATAACTGTATGGACTGACAGTAAGTCCCCACACCAGAGATTTTGCAGTCTAAGCAGACAGTGAGAAAAAGCAGGGGAGGAGGAAAGGAGGCCGCAGAGCGGTGATCGAAGCAAACTTTACACAGGCAAATAGCAGCCTTGCTCCCTTGGGAAGTGCACTTCTCCAGTCCTGCTGCCCCATTTTGGTCTGCTTTGCTGCTTGATCCTTCACCTCAGAAAGCAAAGTAAAAATACACTACTACAACAGCCAGTGATGGGCAGCACTGCGTTCCTGTTGGTGCTCGCTCACGAGCTCCTAATTCCTCAGTAACCATCCAGGTCCCTCAGACACTGCCTCAGCTTAAGAGCACCTGAGAAAAGCACTTCTCCTTTTATAAAGAAGAGGGCAACCCCCTTCATTCTGTAACCAGCACTTCCACACATCTTACCTCTGAGGTCCTGTATGACTGCTCCCGTTTATTTGCTGGCTAAGCACAGTTCAAAGTTAGGTTAAAATGAAGAAAAGAGTTCTTGTTATCATTGCAAACAGTTACCAACAATGTGTTCACCTGAATGCTTACGTGGGTTTTCCTTTTTATCGTTGGCTTTCTCATTCCAGCTATCCACAAGAAGAGACTCTGAAAATCCAAACCTATTTACTTTTAGCAGAGATATTCTCTTGCAGTAGAAATGCTTATGAAATGACTTAAGGGTCTGAGAACCTTAAAATTCTCCAGCTGCTGAGAAATTATGGATAGCATCTCAAAGTGCTGACAACAGCCAACAAACATTGCTAGAAAGATCTCTTTAGCATGCATGGATGGACGCATCAAGGCCGCTACTGTCTATACAAGAGACGTTCCCCTTGCACTGTGCATTTGGGGTTTAAAGAGGGAACTCTGCACAGAGTGAATTAGCATTTAGGTCTAAAGCAGAAAACTTGCTTTGCATATTTCATTTTTACGCAGTCACACTTTCCCCCTCCCCCCCTGCATAACAAGCTGAATGCTGAAATCGTAACGTAGTTTACAAACAGACAAAAGCCCAGCAGGCATCCTGCAAAATCTGCCTAGGGAATGGTCAGTAAATGCTGACACTGAATTGTGGTATTTACGGTCAGGCTGAGCGATGCGTTATTCTGCAGATAGTTGGTGGATGTACAGAAGGTGTTATTACTTGTGAGCAGTAACAGCAGAGACCATCCTTTGTGCATGCACACACACGAGAGCGAGGTGCTATCAGTGCACAACGGCTGAGCGGTTTCCTGCTGCCAGCCCCAAGCAGCTTCTCTGCCCCAGCCCGTTCTGCCATTCCCAGCAGAATCCCAGTCCTCCCGTGGGCAGCAAAGCCCTGGCCCAGCTGCAGAGCTCTGGGTCACGTTACCTGCTGTCTCTCTGTCCCCTGCCGACAGCTCTCCATTGATTCCATTCTCTTTGCTGCGAGCATACGTCCCCGGCTGCTCCCGGCTGCCCAGCCCGGGCTCCTCACCCTCTTGGTAGGGAAACCCATTGGCACTTCTGACCAGTCCGGCACCCGCGCCGCCCTGCTCCTTAAAGTCAGGTGAATGTGGGTGCGAAGCAGCCTCCGTTAGCTGACCCGAAGTCCAGTGTGGTGCCTTGGCTTCATCTTTCCTATCCTCCGCCATTTCTATTCTCCTTCACCGCCTGTCCTGTAACGACATTAGCAAGAGAGATCAGAGCCCAGTGGGCGATCCTGCCTGGCTGACAGTCAGCCACCGGGCACAGCGCAGGGTTGGTGCCAGAAACTCTCGTCCTGCAAAGGAGAGAAGGTTTAGATGAATAAGTGTCTTCTTGCCTGGCCCAGCTGTGAGTGAACTTGCTTGGAAACCAAAAGAAACCACAAGTGATCAAAGTTACAGGTCAAATCCCTCCCTGGTGCCTTGCAATTATTAGCACTGCTTTCTTGGGGGCTGCTCTTCTCTTAATCTGATCTTAACTCGTTAATTACAGTGAAATGTTGACCTAATTAATGAGATGGGAATCAACGTCAGAACGCAATGACATCTTCCTGGGTGATAGGGGGAATGCAGTAACAGTTTAAAGATGTGAAGCCACTGCTAACATTTTTGTTGCAGAAGCAGTTGTGAACTCGGCTTTTGCAGAGCAGGGAGCTCTTCAGCCACAGGATTCCTCCTCTATGGCACGTGCAGCCCGCTGTGAGCCATGACAGAGACAACGCACCGGGTTCCCCACCGTATGCACTGCCTGAACCTGTGCACACCCCTCTTGTTTGCAGTTGGGTGAGCAATCACACTTATTCCCTTTCGTCCAAAAAAGTGCGTGGGAGACATTTGTTTCCCATACAGTCATTTGCATTCTCCAATGACTATCAGTATTTATACATAAACAAAACTAACCATTATTTGCTACTTCACATGTACTTCACCTCTGTTAATTAGTCCATGCCAGAAAAAGAAGCCGCTGCACGAGCCGCAGGCTAGGGCTGTGCCTCATGGAAAAACAGCCCAGTAGGTAAGCCTAGGAAAGCAGCATACAGTAATCTGTGTTTTGGTAATAAGGTGACTCTAGGGAACGAAAGGCTTGACCTAAGTCAGCAACATGGAAGCAAAATCCAGCAGGCCTTGCAATTCTTTCTCCCTGGAAGGAAAAAAAGCATCTAAAAGCAATCAGCTGAATGCAGACAAGCAGCCACGTGTCACAGAAGGCTGAGCAGTCTAAAGAAGAAGGCAGAGAACTGCACAGTGCATATGTTCTGAGGGCACTGAATTAAGAAACTTCTCACGAAGGAACAACAGTTTCCAAGGAGCCAGGTCAGTTTGCAGAAAGCATCTAAACACAATGGAAGTCTATCATTGCTTGACTGATAACTATCCACGGTTGATAACTCAACCCCCCTCTGATCAGATACAATGGCTTTCAGAGTTGCTTTAAATTAAAAAGTCGTGGTGAATCATGAATATGAGATTTCATTCGCAACATAAATATGTGACACAAACAATGAATCCACCCCAAAAAGGAGGAGCTCTGATGTTCTGGTAGGTGCAGCCCTGCTCCTACCCCCACCAGCACCGCTTCCCCGGGGATAACTGACTGCATAGAGACTGCAGGAGCAGGTAAAAGTTCCAGCCCATGTTCCTCTGAGCTGCAGTGAGCACAGTGGGCTGAGCAGTGTCACAGAGCTTGGCAGCCCTGAGACGTATCTCCGCTGGCCACAGCCACCATACTCTGAGGGCTGAACAAAGCCTGTTGTGGGAAAAAAGGCAAGATTTCCATCTACATCCTTTCAGGAAGCTGAAAACAAACCAGCCAACCAACCCAAACCCCAGCTCAGCTTTCTCTTCACCAGCGCAGCGCATTTTGCTCCCCAAGAGCTGCACGAACCTGCCCACCAGCATCCCAGCTCAGCGCGGGGTCACACGAGAGAAACCCACTGCCTCCGTGGGGATTAAGGCATGAGCATGGGGAAATGTACTTCTCAAACTCATGTGGATGGAGGTAATGGTGCTTATCCCCCCCACCACAGCTCAGAGGCTGTTATCTCTCAAGGGCCCTGTTCCAGGCAGACCCTCCCCGCCCCACTGCGAGCTCTTGAGGAAGGATATTCACATCTTTACAATGGACTGTGTCACAGAAGTCCTCTGTGAAACTAACAGAAGTGCTTTTATCTTTAAAAATAAATACAGTGGGCAGGCTTCAATGAGAGCTGTGTGTATCTGGAGGCAGAATTTGGCTCGGTATTTATAATAGATGGTTACAGAGTGAAACACGGATGAATTCATTCCTGACTCCCTGTTATTCATCAAGTGCTCTCAGAGTTTATAATGGTAGTAGAAACAGTGCAAGTGAGTCACACAATGCATCTTTGTGCTCGGCAGTTCAGCAATGAATATCTGCCATACAGCTCAGGTTCACAGCCAGCACACACAGGTGTGCCTCTTACCACCAGGTTAGTTGTTTTTCTGTCATTTAATTAGCATACCACGGGCTTAAATTAATCAGGCAATTTAAAAATTGATATGGGAACAGCAAGAATGGACAAATACTATGGCAGTATTTAAGTAGTATTACGTATATAAAAAGAAGTCTGGAACAGCTTGGGCAATCTAGGGCAACACGGTACTTAGGGAAGCATATTTCCCCTTTCCACTATGATTTTCTTCCTTTTTGCATCAGCTCTGATGAAGGTTTCCAAACAATACCAGAAACGAAGGAACGGGCAGCGGTCTCAGAACGTCACATGGCCTCAGTTAGAACAACCTGGAGATCGCAGCCCACGGGAGGGCTGCCTGCAGTGCCTGCGCTCCACCGCAGCTGCAGTGATGAGACACTTCACGGACCTTCGATTCACGTCCTTGTAATGCACACAGCGCACTGGGGACAGCGTTACGGATCTGAACTGGACATGCTGCCTTCTAAGCTAATAGCTTGTAGCAGAAGTGGTTGTTAAGACTAATTCCCTCTTCCTTTTCAGACATTTGGGAGCTGTAGAGAGAAAGAAAATGCTTAAACAACTTGGAATTAAGACAGAGGGACAAATCTCACGGGGAATCTGCAGTCCAACAGCGCAGTTACCTCCTCTTTCTGCAGACGTATATTTCTTAACCCCAATGCTCCTCTATGTGACAGAGGCTCCTGCTGCTTTGGCAGGGCTGAATGCAGCCCAACCGCTTTGAACTCAACATGCAACAGATCAGCCACGGTAATATGCTATGGGAGCACGATGTGCAAAGCTCCAGATAATGCTGATTTAGACATCCTGCCATGCTAGCTGTCCTTCTACATATTTTCTGAGTTCATCTTGTAGAATCATCTTAGCACTGCACTAATATTGCCTTGGCATGTAAGCGGATGAATTTGCTATGAATTTCACTTTTTAAGAGAACAGAATCAGGCCAATACTGAAGGATTCTGCAAAGTCCTTGCTTTCCTGGGGGGTGTAATCTAGCTCATACTGGTAGATACCTTAACAGAGAAAACCTTTAATTCAGATCCATGCGCCAGCAGGCCAATTTGGTGCTGTGTCTGAATACCAAGTAGCAGGTAGTATGGATTAAAGGGTCCCAAGGGAACACACCTCACTGACAGCTCTGCCTGGAGAAGCGGAGGAAAGCCGTTGAGTATCAGGAGGCAGCAGTGAGGATAAGGGCCAGAAGGTGGGCAAATGGCAGCAACCCCCTGCCACAACAAAAACTCAGCCTTGGCTTTCACATGTCAGACACAAACACTGTTAGGGCTACTGTTCTAAGTGGAATCTCCAGATAATTAGAAAATAAGGGGACTAATTTTGGATGCCACAAACACATGAAGACATCTGTTCCCAAATCTCAGCCTTGCAATTCAGTGAGCGTGCATTCTTTCTCTAATTGAATCCCTTTCTGACGTGAGCGGTGTGCCTCACACAGATCAGAGGGCAGACAGCAAACGTATGCTGTGTGTTAGTCCTCATACCTGCAGTGTTTGGCCATGCTCTACAAGCTGCCAGGCAATTAACAGCAGTCACCAGGCGATCTCGAGTGCCTAAGTACCATAATTCTGGTAACAGAACATATTAATAGACAGAATTATACATTTCTCTCAATTGGACTCGCTCTGCCTCTGAAGCTTAATAAAGGACAAGTAGGTTTCTCTGGTAATTTATACCAAATACGATTCATTTCTTCCTTGTCCACTGCCTGAGTTACTAGCTTGCAGCTAGACCCCTCTATCTAAACAAGAGCAAGACAGTCCTCTTAAGTACCACCTTGTGTCTGTTAAAAATGCAAGCAGCGTTCATCTATGCGTACCTGTGTTAGCATTTGGGTTTTAAAGGCTGTTCCATTCCTGCACTGCAAACCAGCAGTCAACAGCCGTGTATTTTTTGTAGAAAATCCTGTAAGTAATTCTTCTGATCATACTTGGAGTTACAAAACTGATGAGAAATAAAGGATGGTGCCCGGATCGCAGGCAGAACAAAGGCAGCTTGCTGCAGAGAGGGCAGGAAAATGTACTGCAAGCTGCATCCCTGCCAGCACTGAAATGAGGGATGCTCCGGTCTCCAGAGCAGCCAAGCAGACCTCCGCCAGCACTGCAGAGAGCGAGCAGGGAGCCAGAGAGCTGCTGCCCACGCTCCTCCTTGCCCGTGTGCTTCCTGGGGATACGGGGATCCACCTGAATTTCTGTGGTGGGGTGGGAACAGCATGGGGAGGGACTGGGGGCAGCCACACTCTGCTCTCACTGCAGTCTCCTGACTGTGTGCCAGGGTTTCCTTATAGATGGGAACACATAAAGGTCTATGTCAAGATCTACTTATCTCAGCGACAAAATTGTAACGTGCACTGGGCCAGGCATAGCTAACCCTCATCCAGACAAGCATAAAATATTAACATCAACCAAAGTCTAAGGAAAGTTCTTCCAATATACAAAACTCAAGCCACAACAGAGAAATCACTTCTGAAACGTTTCCTCAGTTGAGAAGCTCCCTGAAGTCTAGAAACCGACCTCCAAGTGATTGCATAATGGAGAAACCATACCGCAGAGTTCCTTCATTCACGTTTCAGGGCTTTAGCTTTGATGATGCTGACATGATGGGGACATATGGATCCGTCAAAGATGCAAGCACCATCCACATCAAGAATCAGCCCTGATAAGTTACCAGAAACTGTGAACATGGCTTTCGGAAGGCAGGAGCTTCCAGGTATGTAAAACACCTCTGACACGGCTGTGATGGTTTCGCAACCAGATGAGCTCTGGCAGAACCACAGCTCATGGCTGAACAATACCTCACTATAGGGTGAGGTAACCAATTTATAATGGGCTGCAGGCTGAATCTCTATCAGAGGGCATGGAGAACAGGAACAATTTCACATGGAGAAACGTGACTTCCTGACTTGCTCCACACCCAGCAACAAATCCTGTGCACCCAAGCATGCTACAAGACGGCTGAAATGCAGCACCAGCAAGTCCCTTGGTGAGACAACGCATGCAGAAGCATAAAGCTGGGCTCCTAAGCCATAAGAACGTCTCTAAGACTGGAGGAGCACCCACTAACACAATCACGACAGCTTCATCCTGCCTTGTATTTTTTCATAGCTCTGAGAACGAATGGAGTGGGAAGAAATGTCAAGAAAAGGCTTTTGCCTGGTGAGCCACAAACGGCTGAGCAGGGTGCTCTGTCTCCTCTCTGCAGCGCAGCACAGCCTGACCTGCATTTCTTTTGGCAGCAAATGGGTCCACCGTGCTGCAGAGTGGGAACAGGTAAATGGATGAGGAGTCTTCCAGCTGCCACTCCTGCTGGACACGGCCCTTCCTTGCAGGGGAAGGTACCAATACTCCCGAGCTGCAGAAAAGTAGAGCTGCCATGCCAGCCAGCCGTTGGGTGCTGCCCAACGCAGCGCTGTATGCATGGCCTCACTTCCCACTCCCAGGGGCTGCACAAACTGGCTCAGGCGTCAGAAACCCAAAACCAGGCACCTCTCACAATTACCGAACATTACCAGCAGCTTCTGCCTCCAAAAACACCATCTACCGTAGGGCTCAGCCCTAGTTAAAAAGCTTTGTGAATCCCTGCCCACTCCTTCCTGTTCCAACACCACCCCTTTCCGACAGTTTCCATCCACAACGCTGTATTTTTTCACGATTTGCCATTCATCAAACACACTCACACGCCAACATCTACCACCAGTCATAATTGCTTCCTGCGGGAGAGAGGAGAGGCACTTCAGCTGGTGAAGGAGATGTAACCATAACAACAGCACCATGACAACTCTAAGTGATACCTGCAGCAAGAAATAAGGCAGAAAGTTATAGCCAAGAAATCCAATTTTGAAGAAGAAGAAGAAATGATTTTTAAGTTCACTGCCTTCTGGCCCTCGGCAGTGTCGACCAAGCCCTGGACTTGCCATAGCCGCTACAAGCAGGCTAACAGCTGCATGCTTCCCTTGCTCTCAGCTCACACTGCCATACTTACATTTGGACGGGCTCCGGGAAAGGCAGCCCACAAAAAGGCTGGAGTGCCATTTTGCAAGATTCCTCTCTTCCCTGCATTGACCTTGCTAAGACGAAATGATGTGATGTTGCGTCTCTTCTCCCAAGAGACTCGGTGATGGATGACAGCTCAAATTAGGTAGCAAAGAATGTAATTAATTATGCTCATACGTGACTCACATAGTCTCCGTTCAGGACAGGCCTTGCAATCTGCAATGTGAACCAGCCCATTCAGCAGGGAGGTGCCCCACTGCTGGTTCTGAACAGAAACTCACAGAGCAGCAATCTCACTTAACCAGAACATCCTCACCTGCACTGGTGGGGCTCTTCCTTCACCACGTACGTGAATTACTCTCACATCCCTCTGTTCTTTCACTATGACCTCATTCAGTGTGACAGGTTTGCATCCAATCTCAGCTGTACTCTGTGAGCTTCAAAAAGGAAATGCTGCCTCTACAAACGCGTCTGCGTCTTTGATTTTTCAGAGGTCTTACCTAACTCCCAAAACTAATTCCACCCCTGCTACAGCACAGTGTCTGAAAATACCCGGATGCTATCTTTGGAGCACTGCCACATCAGCTGCTAGAAATGGCAAGCAGGAGGCTCGAGGCAATTTCAGGCAGGCTCTTCCCCGAAAACACACGCAGGAGAAGCAGCCCACGAGCAAGATTCGGCAGCACAGCTTTTGCATGGCCACACGCAAGGGGCACTGCATCACCTCCATGGGAGGACTGCACAGTTCAGTCACCACCCCAGCTGATTTGACCTTCCACGTGCTGAGATAAAGGAATGCTGCCAGCATTCCTTTATATACATACATATATACAGTTTGAGCAACTGTCGCTCACGTGAAGGTTTTCTCCCCTGGTCAGGGGCAGCAGGTTATTGCTGAGGATGCTCTGCTTCACAATGCTCAGACACACCAGGCAGTCATGCCAGGCACACAGGGGAAGCGGGAACATCTTACTGTATGGCAGAGACACCGCTTGTCCATGCTGAAAAAGAGCAGCGGCCAGCAGAAAGCTTGTTCTGAGTCCCATTCACACACACTCCCTTCAGCATCTTTCTTTCTCAGTTTCGTGCTTAGAAAACCTTAGAGGCAGAGGCCCAGGAACTCATTACAGAAGCCAATGCTTTCACCTGCAGCCCAAAACAACTAAGTGTAAATAAATAAGCAGAAACAAGCAGATAAAGGCTTGTAAAAGTGATGAGAAAGGTTATTTATAGCCAACTTGGCACGCGGCAGCTAGTGCTACAAGTTTCTTTCCTGCAGAAATCCTGAGCAGTACCTGCCGTGCTGCAAAACCCCGTCCCACCAAAGCAGTAGGATTATTTCATCTCTTCAAACTATTTCCTAATAATTATATTATAAACAGAGCACTTCTATTAACTTAAATACACTCTCATGCTTGCATGACTTAAAAACATGCTGTCCACCCACATGCAGCCACCCACTCCTATGACCATGACTGCATACCCAGGCAAATAAGATACTCTCTCACTACCTGGAAATGAGAATACCCAGAAATCTTTTGTGCTTTTACAAGACTCAAGGAGGTGAAATCACAATATTTGTGATACAACATTATCATGCGATAGCTTTTCCCTGCCCAACCGTAACTCACCCAACCCTACTGCCTACAGAAGAAATGAAGCAGTCACTCCCCACTCTGCTCAGGCACGGGAGATGGAGGGCAGGGAGGACACAACAAGGAACCTGGAAGCACAGAAGCTGAGTCTGCAGCCCTTGATTTCAAAGGTATTTTATCCCATTGGAAGGACTTCAGTTAAGACCCCGGGATGTGCATTCAAGCAGAAACAGGAGTTTATATGCCCTGGCTTGTAGTTTAGCTATAAACATTTCTTTAGTTTTGAATTCTTTTTTGTTGTTGTTGTTGGTTTTTTGGATTTTTTTTTTAGGGGGTGGGAGCGCTGCTAAGAAAATTAAAGTATTAATGCATAAGGAAGAACCAACTCACTGAGTCATTCAGGCTTTCTGAAATCTTAATTGTAGGCCTTTGCTGTGACAGCAAGTCCTATTTCAGAGGCTCGCCTCCTCCCCCAGTTCCCATGGGCTCATGCAATCACTTGATTCTCGCTACAGGTTGGTTTTAACCTTGCTCTGCTGCCACCCAGTATCTTCCCACCCTGCGCCAATGGGCTGATGTAGGTGTGTGAAGTCAGAGGTGCTCTCCTGGGATAAAAGGAGGAACGAAGGAGTTCTGTGGGAGGCAAGGAGCAAGCCCAGGGCCAGGAGTAGGGAAGGGCAAGAGGGTTGTGCTGGATGAAGAAAACGTGTGTCAAGAATGATAAGATGTGACTGATGAACAAATTTAGTAACTGAGGAAAAAGTCTGGAAAAAACAAAGCCATGGGGCTGAATGTGTGCTGTTTTAATATAAAGAGACAGCCAGGGGGAAGGAGGGGAGTTAGGATTTGCCATCTCCAATCAAAACATCCAGCCTAGACTCCTGCCACAAGCAGTGGCCAGCACTAGCTGCTCTACATGTAGAGGCAAGAAGCTCTACTGAGTTTCAGTGTCACATCAGCGCGTTCTCAACAGACACAGTCATCACCCGGTAACACAGACCTGCTGGTTTCCATCGCAGACAGGTGCCTTCATGCCTACGAGGATCCAGATCACGTTCCTTCCAGGCAGCACAAGCAAAGACCCCCTCCAGGTCACTTTCTGGACAAGGGGAGTAACCTCCCTTGAGGCAGCTCTTCCACGGACTACAGGCAGAAAATTCCATTAAATGTCCAACAGGATACAAAAGGCACAATGGGAGATAGGGCACGCAGAAAAGGGATGTGGGAAATTGACAAAAGCATTTGTATTCAGCTGCTCCTGATATCTCATTTGACAGAGACCCAGGATCCAACACGCAACTGAGGCCACCTCTGAATTTCCCCGGATTCTTCCCATTGCAGTCTTTCAGCAGCACTAATACTGATGTTGGTTTAGAACGTCTGAATGCATTAAGTATTAATCACAAACAAGGCACAGGTGACCCGGAAAAGGTGCAGAGTGTGCAACCAGGATGATTAAAGATCCAGAGAAGCGTCTGTGCAAGGAATGACTAAACAGGCCAGGGCTCCTCATCCCGAGAAAGAAGGAAATTGGATGGGGCTCTATAATATTCTCTGTCAACAAGAGCAGTGCAAAACTTTCCAATCCCAAACAAAGTTCAGCACTATACAGATGTCTCTATTTAAGTGGCTGCCATAGCTGGATTTCCTTGCTGCCAGATAGACGGTGATTTATTCTGTAAGGTTTGTGCCTTGAGCTTTCACCAATTCTCTTCTTTTCATCCTGAAGCCCGGCAGAAGTCTAGCAGTAATAATTAGCAAGCCATAAAAATCGACCTGATTTGTGGGAACCACTGAAGGATGCAAAGAGACATTTCTGTTCAAGGAGATAGGAACAAAGGCGCGTGGTTACTGACCCAGTCACGTCAGACCTAAATTTTGAGGGAATCCCAAGTGATAAGCGTCCTGCAGACTGAACGCTGCCTATTCATTCAGCCCTTCTAGCAGAGTGAATGAATCATCTTTTCAGCCAGAGACAGCCCCTCTGGGTCAGAGCCGAGGTCGGCGGTGGGGCATGTGTTTCAGACTGCTCGCCCTAAATGAAAACATACAAGACTGCTTATGCTGCTGCAGCTCCAAGCATTTCATCTATAAAACATTTACATTTAGTATCTCGTGAGACCTCTTATAAGTGGCAGCTCAGGATACATCGCCAGGTCCTTCTGGAAGGGCCATCTGTCTTCCATGTCCCCATGTCCTTCTTCCGCAGACTCTGTTTCCAGCTCATCCTCCTGTTTGCTCCCACCCTAACCACGAGCTCGGTGTCACCGTGTGCTGTCTGCAGGACTTTTAGCATAAGGAGGTCAAGTTGATTCCGCAGGACAGGTTGAAAATGAGCACCCTCCTTCTTCAGCTGGTGAACCAGCCCCTTTCAAATGGCAGGGCGTAGTCTGCAGAGCTTGGTTTTGCTGCATCAGCAGAGGGTTGAACACATGGAAGAACATGTGTCTGGGCTGTAATCTGGTGTTTCAGCTAGAAACTTCTAAGGCCAACAAAGCTGTTCATTTGCTAGCGCCTGGCTGTGTAATAGGTGTGTCTCATTTACAGTGTAATACAGTCTGTGTCACACGGTGTATTTTCCTTGAGATTTTGTTAAACGTTGTGATCCTCAGCAGGGAGCTGTGAAATTCCATCACATTTGATGGGAAAAGGGACGTATTTAAAAGCTGCCTCCTGCAGCTTTCACCCCAATAAGCATTTTCCTCATTCCTCTGCTAATTAACATCCAGTTTTCCTTCCTGAACTTATTATCCAGTTCATTCCCTGCAACTTGCCTCCATCACGTTGCTTATCCATCCTCACCTTCCCCCACACACCCATCATCAACAAGACCACTTCTGCCTAGGAAAGCATAAGTCTAACTGCCAGAGGGAAGAAGGGCAAGCACTATGTGTCTGAGCCCAAGCTGCCCTTCCCAAGCAGGGTTCAGCCACCCAAAGGGGCACCCTGTTGTGCTTTCTCTACCCTCTTCCCTCAGCACACTGCTGCTGAGCAACAGACAGCAAGGAACTCACCCCAAGTACTGTCTCAAAAGTGTAACAGGACTTGCGGTGACCCAGCCCAGGCTGCAGCCCAAAAATCAGACTGAGGTTCCCGACTGCTCAAGGATCAGCACTATGTGGAGAGACAGACAGTGTTCAGAACAGCTGGGCACCCCACTTCTCAGTCCAGACGTCTCCTTGCCTCCAGTTTCTGAGGCAAGCAGCAGTCAACACTTGCTCTGCAGTAAGACAGCCCATGCAGTACAGAAGAGCACTCTTGTCAAACGCGAAGCACCCTTACTGAGCTGTGAAGACATACCCACAAAGAAACAGATGCAAGGTTTAGGAATAGACCAATACAACCAGCCCAATAGTAGGCTCCTCTCTTTGGCCTCATTCCTCTCCCACCAACTCTCAGATGCAGAGGTGCAGACGGCTCAGGCC
>PPHD01014078.1:0-16926 GCA_002909625.1 Bambusicola thoracicus
TGTGTTGGCAGAGTGCTGGGAGTCTCCAGGGTGTGTTCCTAGTGCACTACAGGCTTACTGAAGGCTTTTTGCTGCTCTTCTAGGACATCCAAAAGAAGAGGCAGAACAAAGACCTGATTGAACTGCAGGCCTTGATTGACAGCCACTTTGAGGCCAGGCGAAAGGAAGAAGAAGAGCTGGTTGCCCTTAAGGAGAGGATTGTGAGTCCCTGTACTGCTCATCCATGGTGTTAGATGGAAGATAAAGATGAGAATTTAACCCATTAATCTTGTTACTTCGGTAGTGTTGCCATGCATAGAAATGATTCATGTCACCCCCAGATTGCTTCTTCTCACATCTGTTTTCTCACTCATCTCCATTTTACACCTGGTATTTGCACGTCAACCCTATTCTGCATATCCTGGCGAGGGAGCCAATGGCTCACTGTGTACCAAAGCTCTTGGTGGTGGGTACTGCGAGAGGCAGATGCAGCCACAGACCTGAGTTCAAACCTCTGTCACTGCTTCTTGCAGGAGAAGCGCAGAGCTGAAAGAGCAGAGCAACAGAGAATCCGGGCTGAGAAGGAGAAGGAGCGTCAAGCACGGCTTGCGGTAAGCATCCTCATGTCTCTTTTTGTTTCAGCATCCAGGTGGAGGAGATTTCCAGAGATGGAAAGAAACTACAGATTCTGTCTATCTTGGTCCAGAGAAGAGATGACCACCCTCTTAAAACAAGGGCAGGACATGGATTTTACCAGTACTCACATATATCTTACCTGGTCACACTCCATGTACTGACACTCGTTGTCAGAGAAGCTGAGCATCTCCCCTAAAGTAACTTGCTTCTATGTCTTGCACACTGCAGGAGGAAAAGGCACGGAGAGAGGAAGAAGATGCCAAGAGAAAAGCTGAGGATGATCTCAAGAAGAAGAAGGCTCTGTCCTCTATGGGTGCCTCATACAGCAGCTATCTGGCAAAGGTAAATGCATGGATCAAGTGTTAAGCCACTGGGCTGACAAGAAAGAGTCTTTATTATAAGTTGAGAAAAAAAAAAAACTTGACTTTCCTTCTTATGGATCCCTAGCAACTTGTCTTACATGTTCTGTTAACGAACTTGTTTTGTTCAGCCTGCGTTTCTGCAGTCTGACATGAGTTGATGTTCTGAAAATAGGCTGATCAGAAGAGAGGGAAGAAGCAAACAGCTAGAGAGACAAAGAAGAAGGTCCTGGCAGAGAGGCGCAAGCCCTTGAACATTGACCATCTTAATGAAGACAAGCTGAGGTAACATGCTTACCCTCACCTACTGTACTGTAATCCATTGAAATTTGGACTTACTGTTCTGGAGTCTTCTCTAGCAAAAGAATGAGGGAGGAGGCTTTCCTTGAAATTCCTCAAGGGACAATATCAAGCTCTGCTTTTCCTTGGTCTGAAGAACAGAGGGGGAAATGAGACACGAGATATTATTGAAATGGCCTGTCATCTTGTCCTAATTAGAGTGTCAGCCAGTGGACTAGGCACAGACTTTAAACCCAGCTCTGAAGTAAGATGAACAAACTCACAGATTGGTTTCTACTATCACAGTGTTCCCAGGGCAGTTAGAGTTGCTAAGTTACGAGTAAGAATACCACTAAGGCTGGAGGCTTGGGAGCTGAGTGCTCAGGTGCAGAGCAGTCTTCACTTGGTGGCCTGGACTCTACACAGTGGAGTTTAACTTCAGATCTGAAGCAGATGAAATTGCACAATGGCAGCTGCTCTGCTCATCTCTGAGGCATTCGGACATTCCTCCTTTCATCTGATTACCCTGGACATGTTTTTATTCTTACAAGTTAGAGGGAAAATTAAATCTGGCAGAAGTATATTAGTGCTGGGTACATGCAAGAATAGAAGGCTGAAAGGTTCTCATGTGAGGAAGTGTGACCTTGATTAACTTTCAGAGTTAAGTAGCTTTCAGAGGCCAGAAGAAGTTGGCAGGATAATGCATGAAGGGAACTGAACAAAATGTAAAATATCTCACTAATAGTGATGTGAAAACTGTAGAAAATACATGATGTGATGAATTTCTCCTCTTACCCTTTCTCCCTAAACACACAGGGACAAGGCTAAGGAACTGTGGGACTGGTTATACCAGCTGCAGACTGAGAAGTATGACTTTGCTGAGCAAATAAAGAGGAAAAAATATGAGGTGAGTGGAAAAGCCATTTTTCTAATGATACCAGCTCCAAAACATCAAAATCTCCAAGAATCCTCTGGCAAAAGCCGTACAATGGCAAAATCATTCGAATCTTCAATGACCTTTTGGAATATTTAAGCAGAAATGCACCTGAAACTATAGTCCCCCTGTTGTATTTGGACTGTATTTCACATTTTAGGCTGAAATTTCATAGATCACCCTCCAGGCTTTCAGTGCCCTCTTGGATAACCAGTGTCAATGGAAAATGCACCTACTAGAACAGACTTTGTTCATTCTTGTTTATCTTCTAGGTAACTGTGGTACAAAAAGAGTCTCAATTCAGTCATCTCCATCACAAAGTAACGTTTTTAAGTGTCTTTGATTTCACACTTGAAAGTTTTAAGTTTTATACCAGTCCTAGACAGATTCCCTGTGGACTGAGTTCTCTGGAGTTACTGAAACCAGTCTCCAGACAGGAGCATCTGACTGCATTATCACATGGTAACATGAAATGGATAGGTTTCCTTCACAACAAGTTACCTACACCAGGTTTCAGTGGCTGAGAAATCCTACTGGATCACTCTGTCTTGCTCTACTTTTAATTCCCAATTACACAGACAGGCACTGACTGGGAATGAGCAACACCAATGTAATTATCTCAATCTCTCTTAGATTTTAACACTACGTTGCAGGCTGCAGGAGCTTTCCAAGTTGTAAGTACAATGAACTTGTCTGTGCAACATCAGCAGCAAAGGCTACCAAATGCATGAGCCTGCAGCATGGTCAGAGGTCAGAATGCCAGGCAGAAACTGGCACTTGGCTCCAAGTGCAGAGAGAAAAGAGAAAAATGCATCTTGTGTGACTTCCTTCACTTCCTTTCTCTCTCCCTTTGTGTTCTTTGAAAAGAGATGAAGTAATTTAGGGGAAGAGTCAGGATCTAATAGGGTTGTAGCTGAAGAACTGAGCATGTAGCCCACTCAGTTCATCTCTACAAATAATTCTCTGTCCAAACCTCTGCTTTTAGCTGCCGGCAGGAACCGCTACAACACACCTGAGGTAGAAGCAGAAGCTTAGGGATGCACAAGCAGCATCCTGGACCTCACAGAAAAGAATGGTATGGAGCGTGGGAAGGTTCTTCACCTCGTGGCTTAATGGCTACCCAGATCCAAAATACTGAAGAGGGCTAGCTTAAGAATAACAGGTCACCTGGGTGTGAAACAGCAGGAAATACAGCAGCGGCAGCTGTGTTGTACATGTTATGGTAATGAGGTCTCTATGCAGGCAAATGGATGGGTAGCCAGTATGGAAAATCAAGGCCATGGAGAGCAAATAATGGCAAGTAGAAGGACAATGCACAGCTGAGATGTTAGAATTGGGAAAATAAGGGAAGATACAGCAGGAAAAGTGAGGAGAAAGGTAAGTGGAAACGGCAAAGAGGATGGGGGAGAGATGAGTGAGGATACAAGGGAGAGATAAAGGAAGGAATCAGAACACGCAGGAATGGAGCTGTTCTTTGGCTCTAGAATCTGTTGCTCTTTGGTGCTTCCTTGGAAAGTGAGTGTAATGGTCACTATGGCAAGGTTGTCAGTGAAGGTAAGTCTTAAGTCCTTGGGTCAACCTGAAGAGAGAGCTGGTTTTCCTCCACACTTGTGAAAAACAGCCAGTAACCACAGACAATTTAAACTGCTGCAGCAGATATTAAAAATTCCATGAGTAAGTACAAAAGCAGCTGATGAGCTGCTCTTTCCTTCCTTGTATTGTCCTGTTCCTGCTAATGTTTCAGTCTCTTATTTTGTCTGTTTGCCATGGAAAGGCGCAACCCAGGAAATACCAGTTGTTGGGCCAACCTGAATGTATGACTTCTTATTTTTGTTTTGCACGTGGGGAGTATCAAACACTGCTTTAAATATTCAAATGCTGGGTCACTGGTTCTTGGACATGCAGAGGCAGTCGAAAACTCTGAAGCATACCAGAAGCAGGAGCAAAGCGTATGTCTTGGCCAATGCATTCTTCCACATGAGAAAAGCTAGGTAGAACCTTGGCTTGGTTACAAATGAGAAGGTGAGGGGGCAAAAGAGGACTCCCTGTCACACTCTCATTCTCTGGGACTTTTCCACTGCACTGGAGGTCCTGAGATTTCAGTAGCAAGTCCAGAGCTATGGGCCAGGATTGCAATGCTAAGGCAGGCCAGAATATGCCTACGCTGCAAAAGGTAGGTGTTTGCTTTCCATGCATCATGTTGAAATCTAAGTCTACCCATGGCAAAACAAAGTTAGACAACATCTTGTCAGACAGACGCTCCAACGGCTTGCAGTCACCAACAGAGCTTGGGAAGATGTTCAGAGCCCCTGCTCCAACCTTTTCCTCTGTGGTTGTTGAAGCTCTCCTTAATATTGCCATCTTCAGCACACTTAAAATTAGATGAGTGACCAAGAAGGTGGTGACTTCTGCAGGCTTGTCACCTCCTGCTCTGCCAGCTAACAAAGGTGTTCTGGTAGAATGTGTGGCCTTCATTCTTGATGCCTCCATCCAAAGTCTACTGGATTTCAAGCTGATGCTTTTCCTAACATGTAGGAGTAGAGATAGAGTGAGAAGGTGAGATCAACTCATACATGGGGCGAGGCCACGAGAGAGCTTTCCAGTTGGCCAGAGTGACACTCATTCCTGTTCATCTGCCTGCAGTTTGACGTGTGAGTTTATGGTAGATTAATTTGTATGGACAGGGACTTTACTAGAAAGGATTATAAAATTCTAGCTCTTTTTTTCCCTTGAAATGTGAAATTGGCTTAAAGATTTATCGCCGAGGAGTAACATTTCTCTCCTTCAAGAAAGAGTAAGCTTTTATTTCAAAGGGAGTATTAATCCCTATCACAGGCACCTGTTCCCAGCACTTCAGCAGGTAAAACTCTCCTCTCTGTGATGTAACGAAGTCTCTTTATCCCTAAAAACCCTAGTCATGTGTGTTGTTTTCAGATTGTCACTCTCAGGAACCGGATTGATCAGGCTCAGAAACAGTAAGTACCCATATCCCCTTCCTAGCTCCTGGCTGGGGATATCTTCTAAGTGTTCAAAGTAGTCACTTCAGCCTCAACAATAACATTTTCTTGTTGCAACGAAATGAGGCTCAAGATGGAAGGGTAACTCCTATTCTGCCTCACGCTGAGAAAATGAAGGGCAAAATGAAGTGAACATAGCAGCTATTAAATAAAAATCAAGTTTCTTCATGCCATGCCTGCACAATTTCCATCTGCTAATTGCTGGGATTTTCAAACACTTGACTGAGATGCTTTGAATACACAAGGAGATACAACTCTTGTTTACGAAGGGTAAACAAGTGACTGCTAAGAATGGTGTGTAACAGAACTAACATCACAGGATTACACTCTTATAAGTTCTTTTCACTCATCCCTCTCCTCCCTTTCTTCGTATGACTTTCCTTCTTCGTATGGCTTCTATTTAATCTGATATTTCTGAGTCTCGTGTCTTTAACTATTTTACATGTTTTCAGTGAACCTGTGAGAGACTAGGGCTAGAGGAAACCTGGGAGCTAGAGCATGTAGAAAAGTAACAGACATAAAGGAGGAGCTGCAGAGAAGCAAGGGAGGAGAACTCTGCACTGATGGGGTTTGGTCTTCTCAGTGTTTCCTAACCTAAGCAAAGCAATGTCAGGACGAGATGGTGATCTCCGATGACAGCTTTGGCTGACAGGACTGACCAAGCACTGCCTCCCCATCTCATCACACAGCCTTGCCTTACCAGATGAACACAGCACTGGGAGCTCAGTTGTCTGCAGGTGCCAAACATAAGACTGGACTTTCTCTTGGTATTTTCTGTACAGAGCTGTAGACTGATAAACCTTAAGAGAATGTGCAGCTGCAGAAAGGTGCAGTGGTTTGTCTGGGTGTTGCTGCTCTTTTGAGGGGCGCTGCAACCTAATAATGCATAACTATTCCCCAGAAGGCATGATACATTTTCAACACAGTATGATAATATTTGAAAAGGTTGTACTGAGAAGTCCACAGCTCATGAGATTTCTCTGTATTTGAATTTCTATCCAAAACAGACTGTAGCATTCCAAAGCACTTCCTGCTGATGTGTTATACGAGGATCAAGTGATCCTTTTGCTACAGATTTTTATTAAGTCTCCTTAAGAACATTCTAAAGGTTAGGCGTAACATCAAACATTACAGGCATTTGTGGAGATAAAAGGACTCTGCCTTCATTTGAGGAGCTGTAGAGCTCCTATACTGGATTTTGAACCCGTGGGAAAGTTGGCAAAAGGAACACAAAGATGAATTCAACATAAGCAGAAAACTTTCAACTGTCTCTCATGCAAAAAGTCGTTTTTCAAATAGGTCAAGTCTAACTTGGCCATAAGGTAAAGTATCCACTATATGTACTGTCTGTGTCACTGTGTTATATCTTTCTATAAACACAGCTAGTGTTCTTGAACAGATGGGGCAGTGCTACAAAAATCTCCCCAGATGTGTCTCCCTCATCTTTCTCTGCCCTCTGGAGAAATCAGTGGTTCCAAAGCAGGTCTCTTCACTGATGGCAAGGCCCCACTATGTTGTGCCTGCCCCCAACCCCATGTTCTTCCATGTCAAAGATGTGCTTCCATTTTGCATGTGCTTTGGGTTCAAGAAGCAGCCTCACTGTCCTGTGTGTGTGAGATGGGTTTGGTGCTGTGCTGTGCCCCAAAGCCAAGGTTTTGCCAACTGGAGGCGGTGCAGAATCTAACCCCACTAACTTCACGCCTGGTCCCTCTGTGTTTCCAGGCATGCCAGTTTCTCAGTCAGAAGGTAAGTGGCTTGCATGCAGGATTGTTCTTCTGTATGCAAGAAGATAATGTTTGGAGAGAATCTGCTTTGTGTGGGGACTGTAGCTGGACTGCTCCCACATACAGTATGAGCAAGATTGGAATATTGGGAGGCCTAAAAACTTTGAACTGTTTTGGAGACTTGCTCTAAGAAAGCAAATCTGCCTGTGCTAGAGTGAAACAGTTTTTAGTTTTATTTAAATTACTGTTCAGCTTGTTATCTTAGCTACCAGATAGCTAGGACTGGGGAACTTGACAAGAGCTCCCCGATGAGAAGGAATTTTTCTCTAGAAACACATTCAAATCCAGATCAAAGCAAATCTGAATTCAGGAGACTTCAAATCTGTGGCAGGGTAGTCTTGCTGCTTAGTTCTGAGATTGCTTGGACTTCTGTCCTGTTAATGCAGGAATCTGGAAGGGTCCACCTCTTCCAGGAATGCACATCCTGGCCTTTCGCTAAGATTCTGAAGTAGAAAATCTTTCCACAACATCCACAGTGTTTTCCTCAGGATGGAGGAATCTCCATCTATGATGGGTGTGCCCAGCATGTGAAAAGTAAAAGCAGCTCGATGCTGATCTGAGGATCAGAAATGAGTAGTGGTCACAGAGAGTCCTACTGCTTCCTCCAAACTGACGTGGTTTTTTGCCTTTTGTATTGCAGCAGCAAGAAGGCAGGAGCCAAAGGCAAGGTTGGCGGGCGCTGGAAGTAAAGACCCAGGCAGGATGGCCCTTAGTGATGTGCCGAAACCCTGCTGGTCTCTTCCTTCTTCCTTCACAAACCACTTGTGTTCCCGTGCCTCAGCGATAACTAAAATTGCAACATCAGCCTGTGTTGGCTATTGCTGCTGCTTTTCTTCTTCATGGAGGGGTCTGGTGGCTTCCTCAGTCAAAAGGAAGCAGGTTCCCTGTGGAACTGAGGAGACTCCTTGCTGGCATCTTCAATTCCTGCTGAGCATGTCCTTTATCCTCCTGACACCGGCCCTATGCTGTCCTGTAGATTGCTGTGTACAAATCTCTGGATTTTGTAAATAAAGCGCAACCAGTACCTACTTCAACAACAGCCCCCTGGAATGGTGTTTTGTATTTTAATAAATGGAAACTAAGGGGTAAACTGAATGCTTATCTAGTAAGGTTTGACCTGGCTCTGCAAATGGGAATGAGGTTCAGTATCATTAACCAGGAACCAGGGCTTGGGGCCAGATTTACAGCCTCTATGCAGGCAGATAAGAAAACCCAACTCTGTTCTGAGGGAGCTCATAATCTGTATGCCAGTCTGGAAGCCAAATGCAGTTGAAGCAGACTTAAAAATGTGAGTGATGAAAGGGATCAAAGACCTGGGTGTGGGGGAATGAATCCACAGAAGTAGTAGCTTTCAGCACATGGCATTTCTTAAATGCAGATGTCACAGCGCTGAGCACTTCTAACTCAGATATTATGCTGAAGTGTTTATTGAGGCAGTTAGTCAATGTATAGCATTGAAATACAACTAATTCAGTAGTTATTTCAATGTGAATGTCAGATGGGGCCAGAGACACAGAACAGCTGCTAACAGGTGTGGGTTTGGAACTATTGTGTAGAGCTGCTCTCCTCGCCAGCCTTGGAGGCACCTCATTGGAAGGAAGCCTACCAGAGGTTTCCCACCTGGTTTCCTACTAAACTTTCAGTGCCAGCTTATGTTCTCTGGCTCACATACATGCTGCAGTGACCGGCGAGGGAAGGAAAATCACAGTGCTGTCATGAAGACAGCAGGACAGACATCCAGGAGAGTTCAGAAGGCCTTGCTGCGGTGGCAGGGCTGGTAAAAATGAGCCCGCTTACGGTCATCCCTGTGAGAAGTGACATTTTGGGTTGAGTGCTAGGAAAATATCTCAGATGGAATGGTGGGGCATTGGCACAGGCTGCCCAGGGAGGTGGTGGAGTCACTGTCCCTGGAGGTGTCTGAGAACCATAGAGATGTGGCACTGAGGAGCGTGGTCAGTGGGTGTAGTGGGGATGGGATGGTGGTTATGATTTTATGGTAAGAGGTGCCCCCCTACCACATGTTCCTCCTCCACGGGCCGGGCTTGTGAATGAGCCCGACTGTGGCTGTAGAGGGCAGCCTTGAGACGAGCGCCAAAGTACAACCGCTGAGTATGCGCCGAACCCCACCCTCACGTCGCTCCTCCGCTCCAGCAGGGGGCGCCAGCGGTGGCAGTCGCCTCGCGAGACGCCGCTCTGTGATCGGAGCACTTCCGGGCCGGGCGGCGGCCATGGCGGCGGTCGGCAAGAAGGCAGTGTGAGGAGACTGGGTGGTGTGGTGGGGGATGGGGTTTGCTGTGTAGCGGTGCTGTTTGGTTGTTTATCGAGCCGTCTTCTCCCCTCAGGTACCCCTTGTACCAGCTGGGCGGCCCCCAGCTGCGGATTTTCCGCCCCAACTTCTTCATGCTGGCGGTGCGGCCCGGCGTGCCGCAGCCTGAGGACACCGTGCAGTTTCGCGTCTCTATGGAGTGAGTGCGGGCGGAGGGCGGCAAGTAGGCCCCGGCAAGTAGGCCCTGGGAGCCAACGGCTCCCCTTCTTCTTCCAACCAGCAGCTCTTTCCGTGCCTGTGGGGATGAGGGCGAGGGGCCAGGTGGTGCTCCTGGTAGGGCTGCAGGAAGGGCCTCGTGCATGGCAGACCTTCCAAGGCAGCTGAATGCAGAACATCCTGCACGTTTTTACTGCTGAGGCTGAAGAGAATAAAGTGTTTACAACCGTTGCAGTTTATGGCTATGAGTTGCTCCAGCTGTATGTGATTTATGTTGAGTTTATACTTCTGTGCAGTGAATCTATCTTGGTTTGGTTGAAGGGGAAGACAAATTTATCCCATGCTATCAACATGCCTATGTCTGCTCTGGCTCTGTTTTGAGCTTAGTTAAATATTTATGCTTTTGCTTTTTTCTTTCCCTGCAGTTAAACATTCATACTTCTGCTTCTTTCTTCCCCCAAAATACTGTCTCCTTGCTTAGAATGACAAAAGTGGATATCAAGAATTACCTGGAGAAAATCTATAATGTGCCAGTAGCTGCTGTGAGGACCAGGATACAGTACGGTGAGTGCAGCTGAGCAATTCCAAGGGGTGGTTGCAGTTTCCTTGCTCATCTGTTTATCTGTTCCTTAAAATAAGCACGTGCCGCTTCATATGTACCACTTTGTATTTGAATGCTTTGATTAGATTCCAACACCAGCTTTTGCTTTTAAAAACTTAATTGAAAAAGTGTTACAATCTTGCCTGTTTCCTGACCTGTGCCACATGCTTCTGTAGTTGTTACCATTTCTCCATGAAGACCAGTGGGTGTCTCACTTGCTTCAGAAGGAGCTGCTTCATGAGTTGACCTAACTTGCACTGAGAGGAGGTGCTATGGTCTGACAAAGGCCAGAGTGTGTAGAGGGGAAAAAATACTCAATTAGACAAGTAGTTAGTATCAGAAACACTTTTTTTTCCTCTTATAGTTACCACATTTCTGCTGTAGACTTGTGTGTAATCCACTCACTGTGTTTCTTCACTCCGCTGCACTTGTACAAAAAATGAAAACAAAAAACCCCATCACTACAAAAACAAACAAACAAAACCCACGAAGAAAGAAAGTGACCAAAAAAACAACCCCCCAAAAATACCCCAACCCCCCCCAAATACCAAACAGAAAGAAAAAGCAGCAAAAAAATATTCCTAGTGTTGCCAAACTCCCACTTGGTGCACTCTTCTCTAATTGAGGTAGGCTAGGATTATGTACAATTACATTCACACACTAATGCTCCTTTCCACAGAGCTTCTCTGAATGCATTTTATATGCTGTACAAAGTCAGGAATATCATTTTTATGTCATGTATGTTTTTGATTAGCAGACAGTGCATTAATCACACAGACAGTGACGTGTTGGTTAGGACATCTTTGGCTGGATTCTTTGTCATGCATTGACTAGGAAAGGAATTGATTGATGTGTTTCTAATCCCAAGAGCAGTGGCAATTCTAAAAAGGGCTGTAATTGTGAAAAAATGGAGAATGGAAGATGAAGCATCAAGAGAAGGCTATAAAGCTCAGAACGCATAGAAGAACAGAAGGAGAACAAAGATCATATGCAACACGCCTATGTAAAAACTAAAGTCGTAATACCGAAAACATTCCATTTCCAACAGCACTGAAAAATCTTTTTGCTTGTCCTTGTAACCATGTTTTGTTCCTCACTACTTGTGGAAGTGTTGTTAATATGTGTATAGTCAGGGATAGAAGAGGAAAGGTTTAGGATGTCTCATAATTCAAGAGCTTTAATCCTCTCATATGCGGGGAGTAAAATGAACTTCAGAACACAGCTTGCATAAAGTGAAGGTGCTTTGTTTTGTTGGGTTGGTTTTTTTTTTGGATACGGAGTGTAATTTTCTAATGTGTGTGACAACAGATCGTTCTCATTAGCTGAGCAGTAAAACTGACCTGTCTGAAGCTGCTCAGTGTTAATGCTGGGAGGACAGTTTGTTTCTCCTGGCCCTCTACTCAGAAGAATTTCCACTTTGCTGCTTTACAAAATTGGTGTTGTGACCATGAAAGCATATCAGCAGTTTGAGTCTGGTGATGTCTCCTCTCCTCACACGTGAGCGGTGTTTACCAGCTTCGGTACGTTTTAGTGATTGCGATACTACTGTGCAGTATGTGTGTTGATATTGAAGGAATAAGAGGAATCTTAACAAAAAATCAAGATTGGTCAAGCCCCCTCCTCTTCAGCCTGCTCTTGCTTTCAGGTACTTGGAAGTCCTGTGTAGTTACAGATGGGCCTCTTCTATTCTGCAGGTGCAAACAACAAGAGGAACCATAGGAATCAGAGAGTGAAGAAGCCAGATTACAAGGTCGCCTACGTACAGCTGGTGAGTTAGCATGGGTGCTTGTGGGGAAAGAAGAAGGAGCTGTTAATCAGCCAAGCTGGAAGTAATGCTTAGTGAACTGTCCAGTTGGCTGACTGTTTCTTCCAGTCCTCTAATGTAGATGGCTCTTTTTAACGTGTTCCAGAATGTATAAAGACATTTGCTGATCTAAATGACTTAGTTGAAAAACAAACTCAAACAAAATGTTAGTTTTCAAGTCCCGTTTTTGTCTGAGGCTTCTATGTAAGTTATGGTCTGATGTCATATGGTGCTGCTTTGCCAGTGAGTTTCATACTGACCCTGTACTCTGGAAAGTTCATGACTTGTGTGGTTGATTACTAAAATGTCCAGTAAGTAAAAGAATATATTGTAAGGATGGGGAACTTTTTATTAAAGCTCTTTGGATCTCGGGGAAGACTAAGGCATATTCCCTGAGGAGCTTTTAGTCATGTCTAATAAGTGTGCTTTGTGGCTGAAGTGGGTTCTAAAACGTATGTCGGTTGCCCAGTGGAAAAGGAGCTTCATGTTCCTGTGAGTTTCTTTCGTAACAGGAGCACATTATAGTTCAGACTTCTCTTGGGCTTACCTGGCTACATGGAAAAAAGAAATCCCACCCGTGAAAGAAAAACCTCTCACATACCAAAATTACATTAAAGGAATGCTATTTATGGTTGTAAAACCGTAAGTTTAAAGTTGTTGTTGGCAACACAACCTCTGTATTACTCTGTCCTGGGACACTGAGTTAGTGTGGGGGAACGTTGCGTGGTCTTACAGCTTAAAGACTGTGTAAGAATTCACACAGACTCGCAATGAAGTGAAAGATGCACAGACAATGGGAAGTAACAATATTTGTTTTTTAATTGTTCAGACTTCACATCGTCTTAGAAGTTCTTCTTTAAGCCCCTTTTAGGAAGGCGTATGGAAGGGAAATTGAGAACTCTGTTTTTTGTAGGCAGCCCTTATCTGTAAAAGAACAGCATGGAATGCAACGTTAATAGAAAGTAACAGTTTTGTGTTTATACGAGGACTAACCTTCATTTATGTGCTGGAGTTGAAGGCAACCTCCTCTGGATGAAGGCTTGTGTTTTGATGACAAAGAAAACACGCCTTTTTCAAGAAAGAGTCTGTTTTGTTGGACAAATTCCCCTCTTGGAGGGAAGGCTATTGTCTGTGCAAGGTTTTTGTCTGCAAGAGATTAGGTATGACTAATGTAATAAGAACACAGCTGAGGAATTGAATGTCAGAAATGATCTTGTCTTACAGTCACTTTTTCTGGATGATGGTCCTTAGCAGGTAATTGGAGGCACTTTCTATTGTCACAGCCTCTTGGTGGTGATGGCCCACCCAAAACTGAAGCAGATGTGCATCTCTAGTGAACCTCTGTCAGTTCTCCAGTTTCACTTCACTGTATTTAAATACAGTCTTGTTTCTGTGTCTGCTCAATTGAGAACAGGGGTAGTCTGCAGCCCACAGACAAATTCAGGGGGAAAGAATGGAAAGCAAAATGTTGTATTCCTGTGGAAAGTCACTCATTTAAGACAGTTTCCATGTGCATCTATTTCAGGTTAAATTTCTGAGGTCGGGATAGTTGTCATCACTAAGTACGTAACTGCAGTGCGATGGGCAATTACCTGGTGCAGTACTGGAAGCAGCTGTACACCAGTAGTGCTAGGAATTGCTATCTAGCCTTTTGGCTGCCAGGCAAATTGCACTGTGCAGACCTCTGTGCTACTGTGGCTGAGGAGTGTTCCTGATTCCTGAAAGAGCAAGTAGCCCTTGATAACCACTAGTGTCATTCTAAGTGTTTATAGAATGTGTTTTCACCTGTGCCATGAATGGAGTTAGTCACCATTAAGTGTTTTGTTGTGCAGCATCCTAGGTGAGGAAACTGACCCTTCAAGGAGATGTCTGCATGTTTTCCCTTCACCTAATTCCTGGGCTTTTTGTTGCTTTTTCTTCTCTTGTAGTTGCCTGTGGATTCTAATTGTGGATTCTAATCTCTAGGTTTGTCTGTCTTTTTCTTTCTTTTTTTTCATCTGTTCTTTGCTTTTCATCACTATTTCTGGTGTCTCAGACAGCGAACTCCCAGTTCTGCGTTCACACCAGCTTGAAATGCTGGGTGAGGCCAGAAAGCCAGCGTTGTTTCTGAAATGGAAGGTTTTAGGTTTTGCCTTCATTCTCATCCATGGTGTGATTCAGGCCAAAACAGGCCCTATGCAGTCCATTGTTAGTATCTGCCTAATTTAGGAAAGTTTGGTAACCGCTGTAAAATCCTTTTTTAATGAGAATTATTTTGCATCTGCAGTGAGTCAGAGTAGCAGGGCTTTCCCACCGTTTTTACCAGCTGTGTTTTCTCTCATTAATCCAGTTTCAAGTTAAAACTGCTTATGACTGGAAAAATAACTGTGTTTTTGGAAGGTCTTGGGTTGATCTTCGTGTTGCCCACTAGGTGGAAGTATTGCACTTCCCAGTGAGACTCTAGCAGCTCTGGTGTGGTTTACCTGAATGAAATGGAGCATATTTCTCATGACTGCTTTTGCTTGCTCGCTTCATAAAACATCATCTTATGCGTTCCAGCACAATGTGCATATCTGTTAACTTACTGCAAGTCTCTCAAAGGTGGAAAGTAATAGTTGATACACCCTTAAGTGTCACAATAGTGCCCCAGCTGCTTCACATGTAAGAATTGTTGTCCTTTCTTTTCCAAATACTATTTCTTGGAGATTCAGAGCTGTTTACTTTATTCTCAGGCTGTAACTGGACAAATACATCATCAGTCCAAGCATAATATTTTCACACTAAAAAAATACCTCAAATCATAGAAGGCTGTGGATCAACAATATCTTGCCATTCCAGACTCTGCCTGCCTTTTTTTCCCCTTCTGGAATGTGACAAGAAAGGTTTAAGTTAGAGATCTTTGCTTTTGCTATCAAATCCTACTTTTTAATGCTAATTTATTTGTTTAACGAAAATCGAATCTATATGGCTTTGCCAAGTAACTAAAGCAACAACCTTTTATCTGATGAAATTGTAACTATCCCAACGCCACTGGTAAGCTTTACGGTTACATCAACATCATGGAAATGAAATAAAAACAGCAACATCCCCTCCTCCTCCTTCACTGTTGTCACTGTGTAGCTCAGCAGGTGTTAGCACCCGTGGGAGCCCAACTGTAGACAAGCCTCTGGAATCCAGACCTATTTTTAATTAAACCTGTTTTGAGAAATCTAATGGAGATGGCTGTAAAAAGGAGTCTGACCTTGTCAACGTTAGGACTAACACCTATTTAGCTACATGAATGATGGCACCGGTGGGAACATTTTTGTAGACGCTTTCTCCTTGGACCCTGCCTACAGTGTCCCGTACATTCTTAGTAATTAACCCATTTGCACATCAGATGTGACACGTCATGAATTCAGAGTAAACTTGGATGCGCTGTTTGCTCTGCTGTTCCTGTGTGGTTTTTGAAGCTGTTTCCGCATGCTGTTTTTTTCCATACATTTTAATATCAGATGTTACCACGTGCAATAGTAGAATTGTTGAAATGCACTGGGTTATTAAGCTTAACTGCATTTGCTGCTACTGCTGGACCGAGTCCCGTGCTGTTGGGAGTCCAACATTTTTTTAGTTAACGATACTATAAACATCACTTTTCTACTAATTCTGAAGGACAGTAGTAAGTGCTTCGATTATCCAAATAATCAGAAGACCTCACAGTTGTTTACATGAGCAGTGTTTGCTGCGTCATTCCTACACAATAATATCTTTGCTGACCTCCTTTTCCTAAACTTCTGAAGGGACTCAAAGGTCAGAAAAGTACAAGTGAGTTTGTGCTGGATAATCCTTCCAGCAATTTTCTGACATGAGGCTCAGCGGTGGAAAGGCTAACACTTGACTTCATAGGCCTAATTATGGTCACTTAACCTCCCATTAAAATGAATGGAGGCAATTTGTACCACTTGATGTTGTAACTCCTTCAACAAACTCAGGGAGCAAGGTGTGTTTTCACCCTTTGTAACCACTAAGACTTGAAGTGTAAGTTAAAAATGTATTTTCCACGCTTAGGTCACTTGTTATCTTGAAGGATGTTAGTGTGTAATGAATGAATAAAGACCCTGTATATAAATCAGTTTTACATTTGGGTAAAGCTGAAGCGAAGATTAGATTTGTGCAGGAGAGAAGTTGAATGGTTCCCAATTCTGTAATCTAAACACAGGACCACACATCTCACTTGTGTACAACCTTAGAATTCCTAGGAAGAAGGGAGGTCTCTGGGAGGACCCGACATTGAGAATACCAACGTGTAAAAACAGCACATGGACTTTATTTTTTAAGGTACTTTTGTAATGCTTCTATGACTTCATCGCTTTATTTATTTGTTCTGTAACATTTTAAGGCCTCGTCGTATGAGGGGATGTGGAGGGAGAGCTTATCTGACAGACTCCAAAGATATCACCTCACATTGCTGCAGTGTCAGTAAAACAACGTTTTCAACCATCCAATTCCAAGACAAACTAAATTATCTGAGCAAAATTGCCTGTTTTTCTGGGTGTTTTTTGGGGGGGAGGGGGGTGAGGAATGAGGGGGTCAGTATCTGTCTTTTTTACTGCGCTTTCCTTTGGCACAACTGTCAGATAGAAGGGTGTTGTCACTTTCTCCCACATTCCCTTTGCTTCCGACTGAGGTAACCGTGCTGGCAGAAGTTTGAAAGGAAGACCAGATCCTAGCTTTTTTACAGTCCATGTCAGATTATGAATTTCAGTATATCAGTGGAAGGGAAGACCTCATTTAAATGGCTTCCAAAGGGTAAAATGCTGAACAAATGTAAGGTTTGGGAATAAGAACACAAAACTTTTTCATCCTGATTGAATATGTCAGTAGTTCTTGTTCTGGCAGTTTGGAAGCCTGGTAAAATCCTTGCTTTCATGAATTAAGCAGAAATTGTGTTGTTTGCTTTATTTTGGTTAGGATTTCATTTACTGTATAGCTGGCAGGTGACTGCTGTATAGAAAGGAAAACTTCTCCAAAGAGAAATGTATATCTGAAGCAGGATTGCGTAAAGGAGTGAGGATCCCTCTTTCTTTCCTAGG
>PPHD01014079.1:0-10252 GCA_002909625.1 Bambusicola thoracicus
AAATTCCTCTGGGAACATATATTTTTATATACACGTCAGAATTCTAAAAATAGGCTTCCAGCATAAGTTATAGTGTTAGAAAAGAGGAAAAGGGTTTTCCAATTTGTTTTATCGCTCTGTTTTGAAATGAAGAATTATAATCTGAATGGGAAGAAGCTTAAAAAAAAGAAAAAAAAGCTCCAGTAAATGAGCCAGATTAGACTGCAGCTTATTGGAATTCATAAACTGTGGACTGAGCCAGTGAAGAAGTTTTGTGTGTTCTTCTGGCATGCATTTTCCATCTGATGCGAACCCAGCAGTCTCCAGGAGCAGTGGTGCTGGGTGTCCCTTTGGAGCAGCCAGGAGAAGGTGCTTGTAGGGAGGACTGGGGTCTGTTCCTGGTGAGGTGGTGTGAGTGCTTAGCATGTCCTGTCACTTGCTTTTGAAGCATTTACAGAGATGGCACTTTTCTCCAGTCCGGAGATGGGGACACCAAGCTTGAGAAACGTGAGGCCAGAATTGCTGTGCTGCTTTGGCAGCTGTGAAGGCCCAGTGTCCCGCAGCTGGTGGCAAAGCAGGAGAGGCTATTCAAACCTTATAGCCCCGTGTAGGAGCTATGGCCACAGGACCATGTGCCATAGTGCACTTTGTGGAATGGAGCTTCTCCCTGTCTCTGTGAGCAGCCACACAGATGCTCTCTACTGTGTGTGGCAGTTCCTCTCCCCATGGCAATGTCTGTGAAGCTCTGCTGCTGGGATGGGGTTTGGGCAGGGGAATGGGAACTCTTGCAGCAGCAGCAAACAGGAAACGGGCAAGGTGATGCCTCCTGTCCAAGGCAAACTTAGGCCAACTGGCTTCTTTATTCACACTCTTATTAAGCTTGCCTTTGATATTTGTTTCCTTGAAGTGAAACAGTCATATGAGGTCTCATTTGAAGTGGAGTGTTGGGGAACTGAGCACAGGTATCCCCACACAGTCACAGATGCTTTTGCTCCAACACAGAGCCATATAAAAACCTCGTCTTCATCAGCTATAGGTGAATGAGAGATGATTGAATGGCTGTCCTGTCTTTAGTAGCCTAGCCAAGCAGATCAAGAGTGCCTTATAATTTGGTTTTCTAATCAGAGCACACCACAAAGTCTGTTACCTTATCTCTTAAACTTCTGCTGTCCAAATAGAATATATGTTATCTATGCAATGGCAAAGGTGAAGTCCTGCACTGCTGTTGTATGAAAAGCAGCTCAGAAGGATTCAGAAAAGAATGGTGTCACTGCTGCAGTCCTTCAAATGAATGTGCTGGAGCTCCCCATGTGCTGAGATGGGGAACTTGCTCCTCACCAGGGTTATCTCCATCGTGTGAATCAGGGGCCAGGAGTGGGTAGAAGAGAACATCCCTTAGTGCATCATCAATAGTGTGTAAGCACATGACACGATAGAAGTTCACTTAATTACGTTCCATTTGTACACATCACATTTCTGTGTCTCCCTCGTCTTTCTCCTTCAGTTCTGCAGTGACTGAGTGATGTCTGTGTTGACTCCCATCAAACACGTCTCCCCTCCGCCTCTGTTCAGAGATTCCTTTTTTTTTTTTTTTAAAAAAAACAAAGATAAGCTGTGTGTGCAAATTGGATGAGTGCTGGGTGCTTTACAAGCTAGGGGGGAACAAAAATAAGGCCCTAATTATCAGTTTTGTAGCTAGGTACTGAGAGAAGGGTAATTTGAGCAGTAGTAAGAGCAGTTTTTCAGTCTGTTACTTGGTGTATGTTTGAGCATGTAGTTGTACACTAAAATAATTCCAGCTGTCCTTCCTTCTTTTAATAATGGTCCATTGCTTTCCTGTTGTGGGGCCATATTTGGACAAACATTAACCAGATCAAAGCCTGATGGATAGTTATGATGGCTCCGATTCAGCAAAGCACTTTAGCACAGTGTTTCATTGTAACTTCGACGGGACATACTTCAAGACATAAGTGTCACTTCTATCAGTAGTGGGAGAAGTGATTACAGGACTTGGAAGAGGGGGTATGTGTTAAAAATCAAAGATGAAGCTAGTTCCCATTCTAAAGAATGATGATTGATCGTCCTTTCTGTAAAGTTATTGCTGCTGGATTAAACATTATTTTGCCTTCCTTGGTCTCAGCCTTACCGCCATGCAGTGTTGTAGTAGCTGGAGTATGAGAGCAAGATCCTCTTGTGGAGACTGCTGGATTCCAGTCAAGGGGAATAAGGACATAGGAATAGCAGGAATGAAGAAAGAGAGTGTACCACTGAACCCAGGCACTGACAGTGAGAGGTACAGGGGAGATCTACCATTCCGTGGGAGCTGTGTCTGGCAATGCCTTATAGCAGGCACTTGGGCAGCGTAAGATATAGAGGTGCTGAAGTGTCGGTGTCTGGGGGGACTTGCTGAGCCGACCCCTGCCTGTAAACCACAGCCCTTGTTTTGTACCAGGAACATGGGGATGCCATCAGACCGAGGATTGTGTCTTGATGCAGGAACCATGTCACAGGCCAGACTTGAGGGAAAGAGACTGAAACTTATTTTTGCTGAAATCCCCCTGTTGATGTCTTCTTCTTGATGGTGTAACACCTTAGCATGTAATTTTCATGTCTCTTCCAGTTCTTTAAAGTGTAGTAACTAAACTCAAGCTTTGAGATGCATCTTTCTGTTTTCAATTGCTGCACAGCCTTGGAAACGCTTTGAATTCCACCTTTGTGATTATACACAGGTTATTGATAGCAAATCCTTATTCTGTTGGCAGAACCTCCATTGCAACTAGTGAATTGCGGTTGGTGGGTGTGTAGTTCTGTGCAGGAGCTTTTCTTGCTGTGTTTGCCATTTCATGTTCCTGCGTTTCAAACCACTGTCGTGAGCAAACAGTGCTCAGTTTGTGGGCACTCTGCCACTGGTGTAGCAGATAGTTTTCCTTTGCTTTAAATGCTTCCCTTGAGCTGCTGTCTGAACTGAACATCGCTGTCCTCAATGTAATTACAAGTATTCTGTCTGTGGTGGGCGGATTCTGGCCGCAGCAACAGGGGTGGAAGCATGGAGAAAATGGAGACATCAGGGGAGGAGAGGGAAGGGAATTTAATTTCCTTTACCCTGACATTGATGTTGTTGTAAAGTCTCTAAAATGGCACCTTCTGGCTCAGAATTGAGCAGACACAGTGACATGTCTCGCTTTGTCCAGACTAGTTTTCTTGTCCACTTAAGCAGGAGAGTCTTACGCCTTTAAAGCTTCCTGGCTCCCAGGAGGAAAATGCCAAACCTGTCAGAGAAAACAAACAGTGGCTTTCCCAGCCTGTGTGTGTTCCGATTAACGAATCTATTAGGCTATAAAACCTGGGACCCCCTTTGCTGGAGAAAGAGCATACATTAGGAAGCTGTTGACAGTTCCTAGGTCTGACCCCTCGCGCCGCGCTGGAGACCTCTCAGCAGCTCAGAGCGGGGCAGCCGGGGCCGTTTGTTCCTGGAGGTCTCGGCCAAGTATCTGACGCTCGGCAAATGCCAGATGCGCTCTTGTTTTCATCTGTGATGTGGGAGGCCAGGGGGAGAAAAAAGGAGGAGCTGCAGCACAGCTGTGGGTTTTTGTTCTTTTGGGGTAGTCAGAATGTGTTTGGAGGTATATTACCTGGGGCTTGGATGCGGCTGGCTCCTGCAAACAAAGCAGGGCACGCTTTGCTGGTAACTTTCTGGGTGCGTTTGCTATGGGAAGTGTTGCTACAGCAAGCAAGGAGAGCGCTGCCACTTGATTCTCAGTTAAGAGAGGAGCAGTGGCCAGTGTTGGGTTTAGCATGTGCTGCGCTGGTGTGAGCACTGACTTCCCAAGGAGATGCAAAACCACAGTTCTAACATTAGAGGAAATATAGAACTCATTTTTCAAGAAAAGAAGGATTAAAACCTGTGTCTTTAACATGTTCCAGTGAAAACAATAGCATTTCTCTCTTTTTTGTAGAGTCACAAGGTTGGAAGGGACCTACAAGATCATCTAGTCCAACTGTCCTTCCTATCACCATTACTACCCACTAAGTTACTTATGTCAGAGAATCACAAAATCATAGGGTTGGAAGAGACCTCTGGGGATCATCATGTCCAACTCCCCTGCTAAAGCAGGGTTTCCTCCTGTCCATGCACTTACACTGCTGCTTGTTAGGGATGCAGCATTTTTCTCTAGCGCTATGGCATTTTTCTCTCAAAAACACAAACAATTCCTGCATTCCTTCATCCACTGTTCAGTGTTTCTTCAAACTCAATGTTATGAATATTTCAGCGAGGTTCAGCTCACTGTTCTGGGCTTGATACCTCACACTTTGTCTGCCATACAGCAGATGGAATGGACTGAAGTGAGGAGGTTTTGAGCCATCATGCTCTGTTGCCATTCCTTCACAGCCAGCTATTTGTGCAGCTACCAGCAGCTCAGTAATGGAGCTGGCAGGGCTGGTAAAACCAGTGGTCTCTCTAACCCATCTTGGGAATGAGTCATGCCACTTTTTGTAATTAGTAATTAAGATAACAAATATATGTCAGTGAATAATGCAGAATATATTGAAGAGTTACCGATACGTGATCCAACATGTTTCAAACAAATTGCTGCAGCAAAACAAACCTATTTCTTCCTTTGCCCAGCTGTGAATTAGTTAAGAATCAGTGTTTGGGGCTGCAGCTTGGTCCCAGCCACGCACTGCTTTGTCACACATGGGCCGTGGTGGCTCAGGGACGGGTTTGGGAGCAGGTGGCTCTTGCCCTTGATACAGCCCACACCACTTAGGTCAGCCCCTGGGAGACCGCCGAGTAGAAAGACTGAAATTCACTGTAGCGCATTTTAATTCGCTGGATGAGATCTCTGTGTCTCCCAAACACAAGACTTGTTGTGAATCACAGCAGGATATTCTCTTAAAGAGCCCAGCAAAACACTGCTGACAGTGCCACAGAGCAATGCTAATCCGACATCCCATTGGTCACGGCTGCTCAGGTTACCCACCGGCACTGTGCAAGAGGAGGCCTGTTACTGTGGGAATGAGGGACCTCGTGCTGTAGGGACACAGTCGGGGCATTAGGAGGAAGAAAATCTATCCTATTTCCATCACTTCCTGAGGGGTATGTGTCAGAATGACGCACATACGCTTGGCTTTATTTGATAAGGGGGCTGCAGCAAGGGGGAGAGAGAAATGAGATGGTCTCAAGGGATGCACTGTTTGGCCTCTCAGGATCACGATGCTCTGAATGTTCATTTTGAATGGCTGAAACTGAAGGAGTGGGGAGCAGCACTCGCTGGTACACATTTGTCATCTTCGTGACTAAGGACGGCTCTTGTGGATATTCAGACACACTGTGGATTATGATGGGCTTCTTGATAGCTTTTCTCAGCCTCATAAATAGAGCTCAAGGATAAGAAAGGGGGATCCAAATGACGTTGGCATGTGCTGCAACTGAGAACGTTCCCCAAGATGCTCCTGGTAGGACAAATTACAGCAGGAAAGACGCTGGGAGTAAAACCAGCCCTTAACCCACATTCAGGCATGCCTTAACTTTGTGGTTAAATTGCAAAGTATGTGTCGGTGTGCTTTCCAGGCTCATCTGACACCGACACAAGAAAGGGAGCTTTAATCTTTTGAGGAAATTCTCACGTCCTCTGTTTTTCTTTGTTATTGGGGACAATACCTCCAAGCACACTTGGGAAATGGGGGACCTAATGAGGACACAACTGGCAGCAGCCAGTGAAGTTCAGTGCCAGCAAGACTGCAGCCAGCACATACCAACCCCACAGGGACGGTGCAACAGGCAAGATTAGCATGGTGCCATCAGCAGCCAGAAAAACCTTTGGTTAGAGATGAGGGAGGGAGATTCAACGAATACATGCTTAGTTCTCCAGGAAAACAAGGATCTTATGAATGTAACTGTGCTTTTCAGTACTGTAATCAGTAGTGAGGAAGGCAAGTACAACATGCACCAACCAAAGCTGTCAGTTGTTGGCCAAAATTCTCTTTTCTTTTTTCCTCTTTCTCTCTCTTTTCCTCTGTTTTCTCCTTTCTATTTTCCACACCAGGAAATGTAGAAATATCTCATGCAGAGATAGTTCAGTTGAAGCATGAACTCTGTGCTATGCCACCAGGTCTGGGAATAGTCAGAATGCTTTGACCTGGACACTGGGGAAAGAAAACTGGTAGTTTTGTTTCAGGTGAGAAATTAGAAATTAACTTCAGTGTAATTTTATACTTTTTTTTTTCCTTCAGTCAAATATTTTGCTTGAGCCCAAGATGTCACTTGTTTCTGTTTTTCTGTTCACTGAAAAAAATCTGACAGAGAAAAAGAAGTTTGTTTTGGGCTACTGCCCAACTGGTTTTTCTCCCTTCATTTTTCTATAATGAAACAAAATACAAAATCAGTTATTTATGCGTCTCAGGTTTTAACTTCTGTCTTAACCATCCATCAGATTAACAGACACCACGGAATAGTATTTTTTTTTTATTACTATTCAGAAGTGGTACTGTATTTCTGTTCTCTGGTGATTTGTGAATGAGAGTTGCACGAGGTGATGAAATCACTGAGATGTTGGGTTCAGTTCGCAGAGCTGATGGGCAATTCCTGGCCTGAATGGAGAGCTTGGTCAAATGAAGGTGTTAACCATAATCCCTCTGCCTTTTTTGAAGTCAGCCTGGCAACAAATATTTGCTTTAACTCTGGAATGATGGTTTAATTTGGGTGCTTGTTTCTCATAATAAGCCTCATCTGAGAGCAAATGGGAAGAGGCTGTTGGTTTCCAAAAGAGGATTTGCTGATAGTGTGGAGGGAAGAATTGAACTGAAATTCAAGAGGATTACATCTGCCATCTCCTGCAACCTCCTCCAATGGGTTAACCTCTGATATTTCCTTTATTTTCCTTCATTTCTGTTACTGTTTTTGGAATTCTTTTTGTTTTCCACATGGCTGGTGTGGGAATTGTGCAGTGAAGGTTTAACCTCTGTGCAGGTGGCTCCTGCTGGAACCGAGGAGCAATGTACAGCAACTCTCGTGCCTGATGGGCTTTGGTTTTCATGGGTTGTTCACGTTTGCCTGGATGCTCAAGTTGAGATTCTGGATGTTTTACCCAGGTGTGATTGCAGGATTGCATTGAAGCACAGGACTCAGACTCATAGCAATTTCTTTCCTTTCCTGATTGTGTTTATGTGTTGTTGCTTGATCTTGGTAAATCATTTTATCTCTTGGTGCCTCTTTGCTGGACTTTACTCTTTCTACTCTAAGGTGAGTGGAAAGAACCTGTTTCTTCCTAACTTTGCACACGTACAGTACCTAGCACAACAGGTCTGCAATTTCAGTTGGCGCCTCTAGGTGCTACCACAATACAAACAATAATCAATCACTGACCAACACCTTCTAGACTCTTAGTGAAACCAAACACAGTAAAAGAAATCTACCTAGGGACCAAGTCTACTAGGCTATGTAAAGGGCTTCCTAATGAAAGTGGTAGATATTCCTTCTCCTGGGACATGTAAAACTACTCTTCAGAAAGCTCTAGCCGTCAGTACGCTGGGGAATAATCATGGGTTGGCAAGAGGACCAAATATGTAGGACTTCATTATTCTGGACTGCCTGCCCAGCCTGTATTACTGTGAATAAAAGGACAGTGACTTAACAGAACTTCCACTTCTGACGGCTGCTGCCTTCCACTGTAGGTTCTCACAACCGAAAAGGAAATTAAAGCAAGAGTCATCCAAAATGCAAGCTTTGACCTTAGCCATGCTAAAAAAAACTTCCATCTTCTTCTGAACTGCTTTTAGGCTGAATCCTGAACTCTTTATTTTGGTTTGTTTAGTCCATAAAAACACTGGGTGTGGGGGAGGAAGTATGTTTGGAGAAATACTACTCACGAACTATAAGGTGACATTTGCATTAAATCAGAAGTGGATCAATGTAATGAGAACTGCAGCTCATTGTAGAAAGAAATGGAGGTATGTATTGGTAGGAGAGTGTTCCACAGAACTTGCATGTAAGCTGTAACTGATTTAGATCCCCATCCATGTTCCTTTGTCTTAGGTTCTCCCATTCAATAGTAAAGAGATATCCCAGTATGTGAGTGCGGGCAGGAATGGAATGAAACATCCCGGTGGAATGAGACAGGCTCTTTCTATGGTCTTATGTTCTTGCTCACCAAGCTAATTAGAGGTTGCAAAGTTGCATCCTTCCGAATGGGAGTAGTGGCTCCTGATTTCTGAGACTGTTAATCCCTATAAGAGGCATTTTTTCAGGCTCGCCCTGCAGGTGGCACAGCGAGCCTTGTTTCCACACAGCACTAACAGTCGCTGTCTTCCTTTCCTATCATGTTGAAGCACAAAACCAGCTGCGATAGCAAAGACTTTAAGTATAGAAAAACAGGCTAGTATGATATGCTGGCTATCAAAACATCATGGCTTTTCTCAGCTATTTCCAAAGCTATTCTTCAGACATATTCAGAGAAAACAGGTTCTTTTTCTGTCTACTGTACCGAGATACTTTGTTCTCTCTTGCACCAGTCCCAAGATGAAGCTCAGAGAGAATGTGCAGTCAACCTCCTAAAAATCAAGGTAACTTTCTTAAGTCTTAGGCACACTCCGTAAGTATTCTCTCTCAGGCAGTTCTTGTTATCAGATCTTGTCAGAAGCCATTGGACTCGAGTGGAACTGATTTGGGAACTGTGAAAGAGGTACACTGAAAGGGCCTTATAGCCTGCAGGGCAGCTGGGAATTCCTGCTTACAAGTCCTTGCGCTAACATTGCTTCTCTTCGTGGCCTTGGGCAAGTCACTTAACGTCTTAATCTCTGGCTCAGTTTCCCTGCCTGTAAAATAAGATAGCTGTTACTATCGCATACCTGCCTGACAGGATTTTCTCCCCTAGAAATAATTAACATTTGTAAAATAGTCTCTGACTATGTTTGTTTTTGTTATAATATTTCTAGATTATATTAGAATAGAGATTCTATTTCTGTTGCAGATTTGAGCTTCTATACAAGTTTATAACTGGAAATTAAGTCATTTTTCTAGTGAGATATAAACCAGCTTGTGGTTGGTGTGGTTAAGCTGAGTTTAAAGCGGCTTTGCAGCACGACAAGTGTGAAGTAGCTGAAGCATTTCAGTGAATGTAGCCCCAGTAGCTGTGACAAAATGAACTTCAATGCACAGATTATTCATGATCTGATCTTAACTCTGATTGAAAGGTTACTTATTTGAAGCATTTAATAGGTAGGACCAACGGTTTGAGGTTTCCTTTCCATTATGAGGATATGTAAATTGCGTGTCTTGAGCCTTGTGTCTTCATGTGCACTTATATCCAAGCGTGCTCTTTGGTCCTACCGTACAGGTTAAGCTGTGAAGAACTGAATGGAGGATTTCTGTTTGTGGAAACATCCATGAGCCTAGTGAATCTTTCTCAGGTTTCTGCTGCAGTAGTTGGCTCAAGTGGGAGTTCCCTTGAAATAACATGTTTTCATCTCTCTGTGATGGCAAATAAGTAGGGCTGAGAGCCTGGCTAACCTACTGCTATTTCAACAACTGCTCAGCAAGAATGGTCTGTTTTTTGTAGGAGGACACTGTGGTTCCACTACCATTTCTGTCCATTGGAAACTTATTTCAAGACTGTATCTCGCCACTTTTCCCTCATTCCTGATCTCTCTTTGAATGTTCTCTTTCCTTATTTTGCTCTTCAGTTGCTGTCTTGTTTGAAATGGCAGTTGCTTTGGTGATTAAAGAGTGCGCTGGCTCACATCAAAGACCCATCTAGCCCACTTCTCTGTCATGAAAAGCAGAACCTTAAGCAGGGATGTAGCAATAATGGAATTATAAAGTGATACTTCTAAGAAGTACCCCTCCAGCTCCAGTGACCTGGACGTTTCCTGAGACAAAGGGGAAATTTCTGTGTTTAATGACTCTCAGTGGATGTTTTTACCTTCTGGGACTTGATTTAATCATCAGACCCTTGGAATTTGTCACATCCTGTGGCAAGAGTTCCATCATTTAACAGTGTTTTGTGTGAAGAAGTGCTGCCTTTGTTATTCTAAACCTGACGTCTGCTACCTTCATTTGATGTTCTGAAATTATTAGGAAAAGGTATTACCAAAAAAACAGTGGATGCTGGTTTTCTACCATGTCCAATATTCCTAGGTGCATTTTTTCTAGAGACGAGAAATGGTAGAGATTAGATATGGGGAGGCAAGTAATCAGGTAAGGAAGGCAAAGAAAGTGAGGATGAGTAAGAGGAATAGGTTTGTTGTTTTGGTTGTTTTTTTTTTTTTCCTTGAA
>PPHD01014081.1:0-16924 GCA_002909625.1 Bambusicola thoracicus
TTTTTTTTTTCTCCTTATTGGTGTCAGATCATGAAGCAGCAGTTAAATAAGCCTAAATGACAGTAGGGAGTAGATGGGGAACAGCAATAAGAACTCTGTCCTGACAAAGCCACATCAGAAATGAGCTGTGGGCAGAGCAGGACAGCTGCTGCTCCCTGGATAGGAAAGAAGAACAAACACAGAAGACCCAACACTTACCTATTCCATATAAGCCAGTTTTCAAAGGAAGGAAATCCTGCCTTGGGACTGCAGCATACTTCAGAGCAGTGTACTCATCTCCAGATGATCACATCGTGAAGGCAAAGCTTCTCACTTCAGCCACGTGCAGTCGCTACTAATACATTTGAAAACTCTATTAGAAAGGCTCACTGGTTTAGTTAATTATTTTTCTTCATCGTCCCCCGAAGCCAAGCTTTGTTTCTGCATTTAAAACCACTAGTTTTCCTTGAAAACGATCTCCAGAAAAGTCACAGCTCAGGTTCTCTACTCCAGGCCTCACACCCTGCTCTCCCAATGCCCAGCTGCAGCCCCCAGCATGGTCTGACCTCCTGCTTCAGGGCTGAGCAATGTTAACTGCTTCCTTTCCTTCTGAGCACGCCTGGCTGCTTTTCTCCCCCTGCCTGAGTGGGTGTCTCAGAGCTAAATCGGAATAACGAGGTCTGATTTATCAAGCTGATTGCTGGGGGAAAAGAAAGAAAAGGAAGTTATGTTATCTAAAGTAAAAAAAAAGCAGGAATGGAAACTTGAATGTTATAACACAAAAACATGGATCGAGGACAAGCTTCCATCCTCCATCACATCTGCAGGGCAGCAGGCACAGCTGCATTCCCTGCTACCAAAACAAAGCAGGGCCTCATAAACGTCATGGAGCAGCATCCCAACCCATAGGGAGGACTGGTGAACACTGAGCCTGCAACAAGCTGGGGCTGATTTATTAACACAGCTGTAATTAAGGCCAAGCAGGATAGCAACATATAGCAACATGTGATGTGAAGCTCAGCAGGTAAGGAATGGGAACGTTACTCTTTAGGAAAGAGTTCTGAAGAACTTCTTGCAGCTGTGATACGAGGCTGCCATCTGCTGCCCGTGAGTGTTCAGAGCTGACACAGCCCACATGGGGGGCTTCTTTCTGATAAAAAATAATCACATACACAAGCAGTAAAGATTTTAAGCAGTAGGCATGACACGCAACAGAAGGCAGAACTCTGTAATGCAGCCCAAGGCTCAGCATTGACCAAAAGATGAGGGTCTTTATCACATACGTGCTTTCAAGTCTAGAATCATCTTCTGAATTCTGAGTATCGTGTTGGCTTTAAGTTGAAAGGAAAACAAAGGCTGACTGGAATTATTATAGGCTGTTGAAAAAAAGAAAGTGATAAGGCAGTTTTATTTGCTTATTAACATAGCCCCATTTGACCGGACTTGCTGAGCATCTCCTCCTCCAGCAGGAAAACCACTGCTACCGTTTGATCTTTTCTCGTTTTATTAGCACAGAATCATGTACAGTGAAGACAAAGAGAGGAACGCATGTACCCAGAACATGAGAAACTACAAAATGGGAATGACTTGTTACCTGCTGTCATCTTACTCCCCCTGCCTCTCACTCCTCCCCCCACCTCGAGTACCTGAATGCTCCCACAGACCGCAAGCCACAAAAACCATATTTGCAAGCCTGTGGCACACCCTTACCAAACCCTGCAGTTCCGTTACCAAAAAGGGGCCCAGGTTCAGCACAACTGCCCACACAGACCTGGACTAGAGCATCTGAATCACCAAGCCTCGTACTGACTTGAGTAGATTTGGAGCGCATCCTTTAGGTACTGAGCATCACATAACAGCTTTAAAACAAAGGAAAAAAAAAACATTTACATGGCATGTGCGTACACCCTAATGTAAATGCATGTATATTCAATTGTACATAGTTCAATGGAAATCCATTCTATAAGCACAGAAGCAAATTCGTGGTTATGTCTGACCACATAAATACAAACAGTCACAGAGATCGCTTACAGTTACAGACCTTCTTGTGGAAATCTTTATAGTGGCACTTGTAGTCAGTTGGTCCAGTGGCTTTGGAACACCTATACACACACAGGGATAGGCAGAAAGTGGCGAGATCTTTGTAGGCCAATAGCCAAGCTTACTGCATAACAAGGCTGATGTACAATATGACATCTGCAGCAATATTGCCAATAAATTAGATGAAGACTGCTCCGATACGCTTCCCATAATATGACGGCCAGCATTCATAAAAACAGAAAATATGCAATTCCATTCAGGTTGCATGGTGACAAACAAGAAGCTGTTTGCCACAACGCAGAATCAACCCCTTGAGCGTCAGGTATTGTCAGTAGGTTGTGGCACCCTGATATTTAATGGCTATGCAAGGAGAACACCTCCAGCTATTTTCCTAAAGCTTGCCATGATCATCAGTCAGAGGACGAAAAGAGATCCCACCATCAGAAGCCAGGAATGTGGTCACTTCTTCACTCGGAAAGGGCTGAGCCTGGTTGCTTTGCTCCAGCAGATGGCAGACATTTCAGTTTAGTGAGCATTCGTTTTGTGAATAGGATTAATGAGATTTATGACACCCGTGGTTTTGCAAAAGAGAACAGGGGATTTATTTGTGGTTTTAGCACTGCCCTTCCACCAAAGGGGGCAGGCTGAGAGGTCGTCCAAAGGCAAAGTATCACCATCTCTTCACATGAAACTGCAGCCCAGTTCTCCAAGCAAACAGTGAAACATGAGAACAGAGCTCTGCCTTGCATCCACTGCACAGGTACAGATTCCCAAGGATACACACACGGAGAGTGAGAACTTCATGGGATGACTTGTGAGCCACAACTAAAAGCATGGGTTTCACAAGCCTTGCTATTAACGCTGACAAGGTTTTGCATGACAAAAAGGTTAAACTGAAGCAAAACTGGATATCCTACCAAAGGACTCAAACAAAGGTTGAGCAAGTGACAATTCGGTGTTTCACCTTAAAATCAGCTCAACCATTCTGAAGTTTTGACCGGGGCAATCAGTCATAAACAGACTGTTAGGACAGGACTCCAAACTGAAATACCACTGCACTTGTGATAGAGGTGGTTTCAAACTGACATTTCTAACACCACTGGCCTCAAAGTATTTTTACAGTAGTTTCAGCTGTCCGACATGAGTTACAAGCTGCGGTGCCACGCTTAAGGCCACTCTTCTCCTGTGAAACGCACTGCAGGCTTTCAGACTACTTTTCTCTTGTTCCACAAAGCTTTGGATTGAAGAGCTGACAAGTCTATCCAATGTCTTTAGTTTTCCTCTAGACTGCATTCCTGGGTGTGCCGTTGTGCGTCACTGCTTTCAGACTGGAGGCGCTGGCTTGATGGTTGCAGATTCTGTGGGAGGCAACTCCTACCTCAAAGACCTCATGAATGGCTTTGCGGAAGCAGTGGAAATTGTAGTCTATCAGACCTGTCAAAAAGAAGGAGAAGGGGAAAGGAAAAGCTGCTCAGCTTGGCACATTTGTGTAGGCAACAGAGCTTCAAAATCAACGTACGTTTCATTTAACATACAGCTATTTTGTTGCTTACTGTAGCATGAATTTGGATTCATGGGATCGAATGGTCAAGTTTTACTAATGCCAGACTTTGCTTAGATGGTCTCTTTTGAGAGAAACAAGGTGCTCATTTGGAATGCAAGGTCTGCATTTAGAATTAAAGGGCAGATAAGGGGACAACACAAGACTCTACCCACCCCAAAAATGTTCTAACACGTGGAACAGTTAAACATGATAGTACAGCTTGACCATCGCTTTAATGTTATCTCCCACTGTGATGGTGCTGTTGATGTATATCCCAACTGTGTTGAGTGAAACTTTAGACCAAACAGAGTACAGTTAGAATACATCCGCCCTCCACTTTTTGAACAGTCCATAAACACCAAGGTAAACACCATCATCATTTAAGCCCAATACTTTAAAATTAAGGCTTAGGGTTTCATTTCTGTCCCATAACATATGCAAGACCACTCATACCAATTGTCTTCCACAGGTCCAAGCAACTATACAGTTGGTTAAGGCTGCAACACATTAAATACTGCCCTACATTCCTACTGTGTACTTTGCTAACCCACCCTTGTCCATTTCCTCAGTCATACGTTAAAAAGGTTACAGGAGTGCAACAAAGGTAATGGAGAATATGGTTATCACAACACAGTAGCTTGTCAAGCAGAACATAATAACTGACAGCACTATAGCAGATGGGAATGACAAGGCCTCATTAGCTACACAAGTAATTTTAACAGGAGGACCTCAATTAAGGCACTGATTCACGAGAACAAAAATAACATCCCTTTATCTCCAAGAAGGGAGAAAATTCCTCCCAGCAGAAATTAAACAAATTTAATTATACGAAATTAAGGTGACTTGTAAAGCCTTATTAATATCTCACAGCTGATAGAAATCAGGAGATAAAAGCCATGCAAATGGAGGAAGCTCTTACCTTTGCGCTCAAAACTTTCTTCTCTAAGAATGCAAACTAATGCCAAAAACTTTGTTACTTCCTTTAAGTACAGGACCGTTGTGTTATTGAGCTTGATAATTGCCATTGACTCCTTATCATAAGCACTTCCAGTGCCATCTTCTTTTAACCTAAGAAAGAACGAGTTGACCCAAGGTGAAACTTAATAAGACACACTTCAGTAACTTCAGAGCAAATACTCAATGCCTGTGAAATGTAGTGAAAAGAATAATGCTCATACTGAATGGCAAGCAAGCAAAGAGCTTTTAGCACAGGACTTAAGTGCAATTATAAGAGCATTATCACCACTGAAGTTTCCCCAGCATTATAGGAAAGCCAGACCTAAACAGAGGAAAAGTCTCTGCTACATACTACTCACATCAACTGAGCCAGCATGCATCCCTTTGATACAAGCTACCAACTGTGGCTGTTTAGCTGATACTGCTCCCAGCACTCTTAGTGGATATAGTATAGCACATGGGTTGTAACAGTTTACCTTCAAACCAAAGAGTCAGCCTACACACTACCTCACACAGCACCAGTGCCACATGGTGGTATCCAGTAACTGGTTTGAAGACTCTAAGGCAAAACTGGTAAAAACTTCAATCTCAGCTCAGTTACTTTTAATAAACAAACACAAAGGCTTCCTCAGCCCACATCCTTTTGCTGGATTTGATACTGTTAACACATATTCTGATCCAAGTACTGGTCTGTTCAGTCACCTGGCCTGTTTAGTCACTTGAAGCAGCTTGTAAAAAGGTTAAATAGAGGATGCTATAGTCTACATATTTCTACAGGTCATCTTCATTACTACTGAAGGCAAGGAGCACAAAGAGCAGTGGTAGGGACAGAACCTTCGGGAGGATTCACAGCACCCACTTTCGTGGGAGCAGTCAGACAATAAGCTCCTGCCATGGACTGTTTAGAACTGAAGCCATATAGCAACAAATCACAGCTAACAGAGCAATAAGATAAACTTTACAGTCAGCAAGGCTGGGGTGGCCATGCCAAACGAGAGACAGCAATGCTCATGCTGTACGTGAAACACTTGCCTCTGTAATGTCAAATGGACTCCCACAAACATGAGAAGGGGGGAAAAACTGATCACAGACTTGATCCAGCTGCCAAATCGTTTGGCTCTATTCCCATTGCTCACAGAACAAACGTGCTCCGCAGAGCAACTGACAGCACACTGCAAGATGGTGCAGCAAACAGCACCTGCGCAGTCTGCAGCCTGCCCTACAGCTTGCAAGGACTTTTTTCCTAAGAGTATTCATCACTTACCCATATATACAGGAAACATCTATCACTACATCAATCATGTCACAGCACAACTCATACGACTGCATGTCCACAGGGGAACTGTCTGTTGCAATGTAGATTTTGCTGACTACATCGAAGAGAAAAGCTTTTTCAATGCCTGAATTCTTCAGAAAGAGAAAGAATTTGGATGAATGTTTACATTTTAAGTACAATTCATACACTTTCATATTCTTAACAGCGAGAAGCGTTTTAAACAACCAATTCCGAGGCTCAAAATAGAAACAATATTCAGAGCATACAGTTTACATCTGAGCAAAAGGAATTGCTTTACTGTTCCAGGTACTTCACTTAGAATTCTGTAAGATCACCCCTTACCGATATAAAGATATTTAGTAGATTTTCCAGTGTTGGCAGTTGTGGAATGAGCTTCTGTACCACTTTACTGAAGGCTTCAAATATTGAGTGGTCGTAGATGCTGGTCAAATAAAAGCTGAGACAGGGCAAGGCAGGAGGGAGGAAAAAAGAGAAGAGATCCATGAGCCCATCAGAATTGCAGTAGAGATGGTAAAGCTTTGTTTTCTAACACTCAAAGCCAATGAGTCAACCGAGATGCTTTATCACAAATATCTGTAACTGCTCTATGAAGAAGCTCACTTCTGAGAGCTCATCTATAGGAGATGTGAGAACAGAGAGGGAAAACTTTGCAAATGTTTTCACTTAGCCTACCGGGATGCTTAAGGCAAAGGAAATAAATGCTTAACTAGGTTTCATTGAGTCCTTTTCCCGACCTTCCATTTTGTCACACTAACACTAAGATGCTGGCCATGCTTACAGGCTCTAAGAGATTCAAAACAGCAGTAAAAAGAGAAAAAATGCCATTTAGTTTCACAGGGGTCAGAAGAAGGTGCCCTACAAAGCAGGCCAAACGTCAGGGATGAGCCTAAGCTCTGCCAACCAGCTGTGCTGTAAAGCCAGCAGCAGGCAGTGCCAGCAGGCATGCTCCCTGCCCACCCCTCCAGGCCACCTGCACAAATTTGGTCTCATACGCAGAATGAAAGCTGGGCAAGAGGATCTTGAATTATGAATATGAGCTTATGAAGAAGTCTGAGTGGAATCTGATGGCTAGCTACCTGACTGAAGTAAGGCAGATAAGGGCCAGATTCAGCAGAGCTGAAGTTCTGTAGTTCTAAGAAATTACCAAGACCTTATTCCAGTCCACCACTACACTTAGTCTGTATGCATACGAGCAACAGCAGAATCACATTTGCAAGAATATATAACTCACCTAAGGTGAAGTTTTTCAAGTCCAGCGTCTGTGAGGTCATCGTTAGCTCTCTGGTGGATATCCCTCTGAGTTTCTATTTTATGGTCATCTGATAATCCATCCACTTTATGAATAAAAACTTCAAAGTTCATTTCTGGGTTGACCTTGTAGGCCTTTGAAACTGTGATGTGGAGTCTTGTTAAAGCTTCCATATAGTCATCCTGTGAACAAGTTTTGGCAGGAATGAATGAAAAGGCTTTATCTTCAATAACTATTCCATTCAGTACATAAAACTTCATTTCACTTCTGTAATTAAACAGAAGTTTGGTAGGAGAGAATACCTTGGAGAATCAGAAATCCACGCAGCTTAGATTCTGTTTCATTAGCTATGCAAGGCTCAGGTATACAAAACTAGGCTTCATAGCAAAAGGTGGTTACGCTTCAACTCCAGCACAGCACAGCAGTGAGCTCCAAGGCGGTCCCAACAACCAGGTACTCTCCATCGGTGCCATTCCTAAGTTCACTAGAAGCTACCAGAAACCTAACAGGGCCATTCCCTTGACATCGAGGTCAGAAGAGTGCTGGCACTACACGAACTCCATAGCCATCAAAAGCAGAGGAAAGAGATAATTGGGTAATTCAGATCAGCTAGCAGATCAGATTCTCACTGCTCGTGCTCAGAGTACTTGCCCCTTTCCACTGTCTCCACTGGGGATACAGGTTCCACATAATCAATTCACAGAACTAAAAGCAATTGCCAACACATCCTTTCATACATAACGAATCTTTCACAAACTTAGCTTAAAATACACTCCCGATCATTCTTCTCACAAAGCAAAAGGAAACTTCTTCATAATGCTTAGGGATTTGTATTTACCTGAGCGTCAATAACATATATAAGAGCACCTGTTCCTCTGAAGATCATCTCATAATCAAATGTGGGATCAAAAAAGTCCATCTGCCCTGGAAAATCCCATATTTGGAAATTCACAAATGAGCTGTTGGAAATATCATCCTTGTAGATCTTGTTGGTGCTTTCCAAGAACAGGGTCTCATTCGGAGACATTTTGTGAAACACCACCTGTTAAAAAGAACACAGATAACAGTCCTGACTTTGTCTCAGTGGAAGAGATTGCAAGATTCAAGCCACGGAACTCCTAACAAATGGGTTTATCCTATATTCTAAAGCGTGCAGCTCTTCCTACAGCAACCTCAGTTGTCCCTTTTGGTGCACAGGCAGCTTCCTACACCAGCCAAGCACATAACCTACAGCCAACCAGAACCAAGCACTAACACACAGCCCATCGCTTCTACAAGTGGACACAATGAAGCTACCCAAAGACAGAGACATACTGGGTATTTCCTAACAGTTTCTTCAGATTTTGCTCCATCAGCCAGATCACATCAGCTATAAAGCCTGCGTTAATTAAGCAACTGCAAGCCTTTAAGAATGGTTCATTTCCAGCCTTAGAAACTCCTGTGCAAACTGCTTTAGTCTGGCACTCAGCATTATGGCCCAACAGAATCAGAGCACTCCAAAAGTGCAATAAAAGTATAAAGATAACATCTCTCTTTCAGTGTCTGGAATGGCTAAGTTGTTGCCTTCCATGGGCAGCTGATCTGCCAGGTCAACCCTGGTTGACCTTCTTCCCTCAGGTATCCTACAGGAATGCTGGCAGCTCCCACACTGGCTCGTAACCCCCTTAGCAGCGATGAAAAATATTCTTCTTGTTGTGCTCAGAAAGCCTCTCTGAGACTGCAGCCCTTTCCTGAGCAAAGAGGATGTTTAAACATCTCAGTTACAGAACTCAGCCCCTAAAGAGACCGCATCCTCTGCCCACCTGCACAACACGCAGCTGGGCGGGCAGCACAGCACTCAGTGAGCTCCAAAGCAGTACATCAGACTCGACTTTTAAGAATGAAGGGAAAGAAACGCACTTCCTCATGGCAACAGCATGAGGAAAACAGGACCTGAGTGAGGTTTTAAGCGGCGGGACATTTGTATGGAAAAGCAAGAACAGCATGAGATAGGTTCCAGCTTTATTGCAGGGACTAAAAGCTCAGGTGGGTTTGAAGAATGGTTGTAAAGCACTCTGGAAATCAGCACTCCTTTGGAGCTCAGCATCTTTCACAAAGAACAGGGCAGAAACTGTGAGCAAAGGTTAAAGCAGATGAGCCTCCGAGAAGCAGTGAGCTCACCCTCCCTCCCTCTTCAGACTGACCAGGACACAGCCTGGATCAAATCCCATTTCTGCCTCCTAACATCTACCCCCATTCTTTCTAGCTTTACACAACTTGGATAAAGCAAAGGAAAAGGCCATGGTAGAACCGACTGGAAGCACAGAGCTCTAATACAGGCGAGTGACACCGGGCAAACGCAAGCAGTGCAGGCAGGCCTGGAAAGTGCTACCAAGAGCTGATCTTCACTACGGCTTTGCCTTTCCAAGCGTTCCTTTTGCACTTTCACCATCCAACGGCCTCAGCAATTCCCAGCAGATCCCTGAGGTTGCTGTTTCCCCCTAACTTTTAAGCTTCACAAATTTCAGCTGCAAATAACGCACTCAATCTCTGCCTGCGATGGCTGCCATTCACACCACTAGACACTCCAAAAATAAATCACTACAAACACTGCCTTTGCACACACAGTGGGGGCATTAGGCCCAAATAACTGGAAAGGCTGACAAGCAATGACAGAGCAATCCAAAGGCAAAGTTTGCTCGCTAACACCTGCTGCATGTTTTGCAAACCCTGTCTAAAGGACGGGACGGCGGCTGTGCAGCACGGGGTGGATGTCGGAGCGCAGGACGGCGATGCAGCTGGGCCGGTCCGCACCGCACCACCTCGCAGTTCGGACCCCGCACCGGAGGACGCAGCCGCCCGATGCCCCTCCACAGCGGCCGTGCCGGGGGTTCAGCCGCCCCTCACCTTCTGGATGGAGGACTTCCCGCTGCGCCGCAGCCCCATCAGAAGGATCCGCGGCTTCGAGTCCGCCCCGCCCGCGCCGCCCCCGGGCCCTCCCGCGCCGCCTCCGGGCCCGCCGGGCCCCGGGCCGCCCTCCAGCTCCGCCTCCTCCTCCTCCTCCCCGTAGCCGAAGTCCTTGGGGAACGAGTCGGCCGCCCCGAAGCTGCCCCCCACCAGCGCCGGCTCCTCCGCCGCGCCCGCCGCGCCCGCTCCGCCGAACTGCAGCGCCATGTCGGCCCGGCCCGGCCCTCCGCTTGCGCCGCAGGGCCCCGCCCCGCCCGGTCCCCATTGGTTGGCAGCGAGCTGAGCGACGCCGATTGGCTGAGGGAGGCGGCGCGGTGCTGCGCTCCGGTCAGGCGGCGCGGGTCACATGACGGCGCGGGCGCACGTGAGCGGTGGGGGCGGGCGGTGCTGCGGGGCCGCCCCGGGACGGGAAGCGACGGCTGCGGAACGGCGCGGCCCTACCGGAGTACGGACATGCAGACACGCGTGGCTCTGCCCGCCCGTCCGCGGGTCGTTTCCCCCCGGCAGCAGTTGCACTGCGCGGAGGGTCAACCTCAGCTCCAAGAAACGGTCATTAATCCGTTCTACACGTGACTGAAGGCTCCGGAGCCCCAACAGCTGCGGGATGAGAGAGGCCTGGCTCCAGTCCTGCACTTCCCTCGGTCCAACACCACACCCTCTGCTGCTCCCTATCAACAGGGGCTCGGAACTGCACTGCTCCCCCCCTTACAGCACTCATTCACCTGCCTGATGCAGTCTGCACAGCAGCCCCTTCTCAGCCTGCACACACACTACAGTTAATGCTATACGTTCTAATTTACATCCTGCAGTAGAGATGAAAGCCTGGTGTGGGTTGTTTCGCTTCTGAAACCCTTACACCGGGTTATTTCCTCTTTCAGCTCCCTTCTGCTCAAGCACAGACACAGAAGTAAAACAACCACAAAAGCAGCTGCACACTCACTAGTTTTCCATTCAGATGAGGTACCCACAAAGACACGCAGCGCTCACACACAAGAGGCAGGACTGCAGTTCTCAGGAAGCCCTTTATTAAATCAAGGTATGAAAGGAGAAACTACTGCTATTCATCACGCTTCTCTTCTTGAGGTGGTTCATATTGAGCCAGCTGTGGATTTAAAGAGAGGAATTCAGTTAGATGGGACATCTTAAGAGGCACAGGAGCACCAAAGTTGTATTAGCTACAGCACAAGTTATAATGTCCTACAGGGCTAAGGGTGACCTCCCCCACTAAAACCCTGCCACAGACCCATGGCCAGGGCCCAAGAGCTAACACAAGTTCCCCTCCTGCATTCAAGCCTTTGGAAAGCCTTCATAGTGATGCATTAGCTTCCCCCCCAGCCCTTCTTTCCAAAGCTCTTATGGAACTATAAGCTACAGTGTATCAGATAACAAAAACAAATGGGACTGAATGAGGAGATGGAGTTTCTTAATTTGCCTTATTTTACTTATTTTATAAAATGAAAAGTCTGTGGTTAGCAAAAACTGCATTCCAGAATACAGGTCTCCCATCAGAAGCCACATACAGGTAGGCAATGAATGAGATGCATCCCCCAGCCACAAGACTGAACAATATAACAACATCATCAGTTATTCCAGTGAAAGTTAGCTGTATTGTAAGTGCCAAAGTACTCTTCTTGTCAGATACAGAAGTACTTAGGAATACTAAATAGACTTTTACTTTGGTTTTCAGTTTTTTGTTTTCTTCCAACACGGCTTCATATTTTTCCTTCAGCTCTGCTACTTCCAAGCGAAGTGCCTCCATTTCGGGACTCTCAGGAGCTGAAGCTCCCAGGTGATGCTTCAGAAAGCTGATATTTACATGTTAAGTACTTCCACAGATAGACAGAAAGACACTCAGTTTTAACATTTAATCATAAATTAGTGCTGCAATAAACATGACCAGAACAGCATTTAATCACTCAAGTTACTACCATGCTTTTTCATCCTACAGAATGAAGCTGGAAAAACAAGAAAGCTTTCCAAGTTCATTGGTATATTCTACAGAAAGACATCAGTACATACAAGACAGCTACTCACATTTTGCTACACCAACCTCTTTCTGGTAGCTGATCATCAGTTTGTGTTCCAAACAGTGAAAGAATAAGCAGCCTGCTCTATTTGGTTATAACAGCAAGAAACAACCCATAGAGGACAGAAAGGATACTCCAGTGCACTACTTGGTTTCTCTGGCTCTTCATATAGGGCTACTAACACTGCAAATATGAAACAGTCAACCATTATAAGATGTCCATGCAACTCCAGGTTTCAAAACACATACAGCAGTCAGAATGCATAAGAGTCGTGTGCCACGCTTACAGCATGTTCTTCTATGTAAGAAGATTCTCACCTATATTCTTCGTATTAAGGACAGAGTACAGGAAGAAATAGAGCACCCCACACTTCAACAGTTGGGCAGAGGGGATTTTTTTTGACCTAACCACAGGGTTTGACCACGGAGCTCAAAATAAATGATGTAACACACCCAAATCAGAGGCACACACTTCTACACATTTGCTTTTATAAACGCTTCTCAAGCACTACTTGCAGGGAGCTTAAGTGCCTTCCTCCCAGTTTCAGCCACATGCATTGCACAGGGAAGTTGGTTTTAAGCTAAGCACCTAAGTTAGAAGCAGAATTTGGTTGCCACAGGGCTAGGAAGATTTGTTTCGCTGTCACACTTTGTACTGCAACAGCAGAGCCACACCTACAGGAAATCAAAGGGCCCCAACACAGCTGGGCTCAGCACAGAGCCCACCCCTCACAGCTGCTACACTCCACAAGCAGTGCACTTTACCAAGCAGGAACACCAGCACCCTATTGAAAGGCTCTCGAGAACACATACGGACAATTAACAGGACAGTAAGCCATAAGATTAGCGTGCCGAGCTTGCAGCGTGCTTTGCTTCCCTATCCTGATAAGCACAGCCCCTTCCACGAAACCCACGAGCTCCCCAGCGTTAGCAGCCCCAAAACCCACTCTCACCGCTGAACTCAGGCAGAGGCACGCCCCCCCCAGGTTCCCCCCGCCCGGCCTTACCCTTGGTGAGCGTGTCCAGCACCCCCGACTTCTCCAGGTAGCGCCGAAACTGCTCCCTCTTCGAGTCCGCGGCCTGAAGGAGGACGCCCACACGGTCAGAGCGCCGGCGCACCCCTGCCTACAAAGCCGGCTCGGCGGGGCGGAGCGGCCCCTCCCCACCGCCGAGGGGGGCACCGGGAAGGCCCCGCCGCCCCTCGCGGGCCCGCAGCCCCTACCTTGTGGTGCGCCATCTACCCCGCAGCGACCGCACCGCCTGCGCCCGCCTCCTTTATGGCGCCCCGGCTTCCTACCGCTACCATGGCGACGGGACCGGAAGTCCCGCCTTCTGCCTCGCTCTCAGCGCGGTCGCTGATTGGCCGGAGCCTGGCGGGGCCTTCAGGCCGCGGGCGGTCTGCGCCTGCGCGGGTTTGTGCGGGCTTCAGCCCGGAGCGCCATGGATGGCCATCAGAACGAAGCCACCTCAGTGCCCCACACCTGACATTCGGGGCCCTTTCTAACCTTCCAGATTCTCGAGCAGTCAGAAGCATACCGTGTGCTACACGCGAGCCCCTCAGTGCTGTCTCTCTGCTCTTCAGGCTGTGCAGTGTTTCCCTATTGAGGTGTCCCATGCACAATGGTGCCAGCACGGGATGTGGCCCACAGGCACTGCAGGGACTGCAGGGGTTCAGTGGGCAGAATGGCCCCGCTGTGTGTCCATGGGGCCAAACCCCACAGCGTCCACAGAGATACACAGAGCTGTGACTGAAGGCACACAGTGAGAACAGAGATAAAAACAACGGCTGCTGGAGAAACACCTGCAGGGAATGATTTTAATGATGCCAACACTTCATGTGGATGCGGCCAAATGGCTGCAAGCAAAAGCACCGTTCTGGTTTCCCGGTTCCTGTTCTGTTTTCCTGGTTCTAAGAATGGTATCTATTGTTAATTATTTTCTCCCAGGTGTCCCAGTGTCTTCTTTCACCTAATTTCATTTACTGGTCTTCATAAAATACATTTTTAGACTGGAATGTTCTACTTTTATCCGGCTTATGTATTACCAGCTGTGATTTTAATCCTGACTTCTCCTCACGTGTGGATTTGTGTGTGGGTTTACATGATGTACGCTTTCCTTTTTAGCTGGAAGGTTAATGCAGAAGCTTGGCACGGAGGCTTAAGCCATCCCTCCGTCGCCAGTGAAGCAAGCAGATGGTTCAGAAGTCACTTAGCTAAAAGCAAAGGGCTGCACAACTCCTATCTCATCCTCTGCGGAAGAGCTGGTTAAAGCCGAACGAGGAAGCTGCTCCTAGCTGCTCTTGCTTCTATCACAAAGCCCAGCAGGTACCCAAGCACAGTGCTGGGGCAGCCATGCTATATCTGCAGATCAGTGGGGGCCCGCCGACTGCTCGCACTGCTCGACAGTGACAGACGTCCGGACAGGGGCAGTGGTTGGGGGCTGCCACAGCCCCGGCTCTGCTTGGAGCCAGTGCTGGCCTCCCCTGCCGAGTCGGGGGTGTCGGGGCGGCTGGGGTGCCGGCTGTCGGCTTTGGGGGGCAGTTGGCCTTGGCTCGTGCTGAGGCTGCTCCGCCTCCTGCTGCTGCTCTTCGTGAGGGAGTTTGTGGAGGATCCGACGCTCTCGGCCGCTGCGGAGCAGTTCCAGGAGGAGACGACTCCGTGCTGTCTTCTGAGGTTGGCAACAGGAAAAGGCTGCAGAGGGGGCTGCGACAGCATCTCGGCAAAGCTTCTTGGAGCTGTATCTGCATTCTGAGCACCAGCGAGGAAGTGTTTCTGATCAGCTTCTTTCTGGGAACTCCTCCTTTCAGTCCCAGGCCTGCCCAGCAAGCCCTCACTGCAGTTTATGCCAGCATTCTGAGTCTGACCAGTTACAGCGTTTGTAACCGGCCTTTTCTTCGGCAGTTTGTTTTCCTGATGGTGATGGGTGTAATTGCCCCTATTTTCTGTGTGGTTATTTTGAACAGGCTGGAACACGGGAGCAGAATTTAAGACCGGGTAGATGGCAGTGTCGGTTTGCTTCTCCATTAAGAAGGCATAACCGCTAAGTACAGAAGGGAGAGTCTTTTGAGGAGTTGCAGATATTCCCAAAGAGGAGCGGGGTATCACAGAGTACTTCTTGGATTTGTTTGTGTAGGAATTGCCACGGTCATCCTTGTTGTCCTCCAGCCCACAGAGACCTATTTTAATTTTTCGGAACCCGAGGTGGATGATCTCTAAGACGTTTAAAAGCAACGATACAGTCGCTATTGACTGCATGAATAGGATGAACACTGTCTTTTCGGTTGGCCGTGATACAAAGCAGTCGACTACATTTGGGCATGGATCTCTCTGGCATTTATAAAGGGGATCCAGGCGAAAGCCGTAAAGCAGGTACTGCCCAATCATGAAACCGACCTCCACTGCAGACCTAGTGAAGATGTGTATCACGTAAGTGCAGAGCAGTGAACCTCGCAGGGGTGCTTTGTTCAGCTTCCTTTGGTCCAGCTGCCGAAGTTCCCTCTCCAGCCTTTTCCGATATTCGGTCATTTCTAATTCAATGCTTTCAAGTTCCACTCTCACCTGAGCTTTCTTCTTCTGTCTCTCTTTCTCTAAGGCTCTTAGTCTGTATAAGGCGTGACCCATATACACCAAAGAAGGAGAAGACACAAAGATAACTTGCAAGACCCAGTATCTTATGAGAGAGATGGGAAAGGCCTCATCATAGCACACGTTCCTACAGCCAGGTTGCTCAGTATTGCAAATAAATTCTGACTGTTCATCATTCCAGACATCCTCAGTGGCCACTCCAAGGACGAGCATTCGGAAGACGAAGAGGATGGTTAGCCAAATCTTGCCAATAATAGTGGAGTGAATGTGGACCTCCTCCAGAATGCCCCCGAGGAAATTCCAGTCTCCCATGGTTATTGTGCCATCGTAACACTAGAACGTATGAGAGAGCAAGCATCAGATATTGTAAAAGCTGCAGCCCTTCCTAAATTCATTACCAAAAAGATGATACCATCACATGGTGTCAATTGCAACGTGACACTACTTGTTGGCACTGTAGGCATTATTATTGCTCAGCTACAAGACAAAGAAGTGAATCATCCACCAGTGTCTTATTTATCATTAAAAGACACCCGGACAAGGATGTAACTATGAGGTATGCAGCACCCCCTGAGCATCTGAGTCAGTGGAAAATACAGTGCCTGCCTCGCAGCAGAGCTGGGCATCCTGGGATCTGCTTCCCCATCATCCAATAGATCCCACTGTGGGAGTATCTGCAGGAGTATCTACAGAGTATCCATAGGATACCTGAGAAGGTGATGAGGTTTTACTTATTATTCGCAGTCAAATAGAGAAATACTTCCTGGCCCTCATTTTCAGTGTTGTGAGCAATGTGTTGCAGCTGAAGTGATGGTTCTGCCCAGTTAATGTTCACCATGAAATCTGGTTACGCTTGGGATCTCATGAGGAGATAAAACACAACAAAAAGGCGGTGATCGATTATTTTCAAGTATTTTTAAGCATGCAATTGAGAGCAAATAACTGCTTTCTGTTTGTGGATGACAGCACTAAGCAAACAGATAAGCCCCTATCGCCAGTCCAATTCCCTGTGCTTGCTGACACCTCTGTTTGGAGTACAGAGCAGTGTCCAAGCACCAGGTGCTGCTACCTTTGCCCACAAGCCTATGACAAAAAAGAATGACTCATGCAAAAAATTATCTGCTGGTTTCACGAGCGGTTCTGTTTGTAGATATAACGTTATTTGTTTGGAATTCAGTCACATTAAAAGCAGCATAATCTGATTTTTTAGAATCATAGAATGGCCTGGGTTGGAAAGGACCACAATGTTCATCCAGTCCCAACCCCCTCCTATGTGCAGGGTCTCCAACCAGCAGCCCAGGCT
>PPHD01014082.1:0-16924 GCA_002909625.1 Bambusicola thoracicus
TTTCCAAGAATTGTTTGGAGTAGCCCATGCTTTTAGCACATCCAAAATCCATATCATGCACTCACATTATTTTATAGCAGGTATATTACTTTTGTAGAAAATGAAACTGTTAGTAAGGGAATCACTTCATGAAAGTACCTTAAACTTGGAAAGAGTGTTTTACCATACTTTTGGGAACTGTACATGCTCAGCTAAGAAATACTGTGTGGTGGTTCAGAGAGCAAGATGACCCTCTGGCATAATTCAACTAACCTTTTTGTTGTGACTCCACACAGAGCTCTGTGCAAAATCTCCTGAAATACATTTACATTCATTTGGGAACTCTGAACTCTTCCATGAAGTGTTAGAGTGCCCTGGCACTTTCTTATCATTTAGCAGACTTGGCAAGGATCCTACAAAAGGATTCCCCCAGGCAGCCTTTGCAGCTGTCTTATGGCATGTGTTACTCTATAGAATATTGGTATTGCCAACATTATCCCTGTAGCATGTTACGATTATGAGACAGATTACAGCTTGCTAGTAGGGACAGAACTATAACCATAATTGCTACATTTCTGCAATCACATTAAGTATATTTGCTCTTCAGTCAGAGTCTTCTATTAAATTAAATTTGGTCAGGCACACAAACTGTATGGTAAAGAATAACTATTAACAGAGGTGGTGAAAACTACAGCTATATAAATGAGAGATATTTCACTCTAGATCTTTTAAAAGTAGATATGCCAGAATTCCTACATTAATTTCGATAAAAGAACCAAGTGATTAACTCCCAGTTTGAGTGTTGCTCAGCTGAAATAAATGTGGCTGAATATGTTGGCTGTGGATGCAGAAAGAATGAATGTGAATTGATGGAGAGTTTGATTGTGAATAAACCATGATTTATGTAGCATTGCAGCAACACCTCAGGTAGGTGACTACTTGCTGTTTGGTGGTTGTATCAAAGGAGGAGGGTGTCTATCCAGTTAAATGGCATGGTGATGGCAGAAGATGAGTTATCAAAATCAAATTTTCAATACTTTTGTCAAACACAAAGCAGACAGAGAGATCTCCTGATGTAAAGCAAGTTAATATAGCAATAGAACCCTAGTGAGGTACTCTTTCAGTTTTCATCTATACATTAGAAATACCATAACTTTAAAAAAAAAAAAGACATTTCAAAGTTTATTTGTGTCATTAGGTAGTAGAAAAATATTCTGACCAGCTCATAGGTGAACTTCTGTTAATCTACACAGCCCTCATGGAAATGTATTCTTCTTTTTATTTAATTTGACTGTAGGACCTAAGGCACAAATTATTTCTCCTCTTGACCAGCAGTATGCTTTATTAACCTGTGGTTTCAGGAAACATTCTGTCTTCTGTTATGCTTCCCATCATTGTAAGATCTATCCAAAGTCTTTCCAGCATATTTAACTTTTAGAGAACTACATGTGATTGAATTAAATGAGTTGCAGTTTTTATAGAACATTGTCTATTCCACAGTAAAGATAAACAAACCTAGAGGGAAAGATAAGGGGAGAAAGTGAAAAATTTTCAATTCAATTTATATTCTTCATATTATGAAGAATGTCTGAATTCCACTTTCAAATTTGTATCTGTAGATTAGGGTCACTTAGGTGGTCTGGCTACAGACTGCTGTATGGCATTCCAGTGTAGGATGCAAAATCAGGATACATTTTAAAAGTGCAGCTCTTGCATTCTGGATAAGCGTATAGCAAGGCCTAAGTGTGAGTATGGAAGTAACACCTGCCAACCTCAACCAATGTTTTCACCTGTACGACAAGAGTCCATTCCTTACTACATAACATGATAGAGACAGAATTGAAAAAACAGAAAAGAGTTGCTACAGAACACACTATAGCCGTAACTGATGTCATTCTGAATGTGTCTTACCTGTTTAGTGTTGTGTCCACCAGTGAAAAGGGAATGCAGTCCAACACTGCTATTACTCGATCAGTACATCCAGCTTACAATTGTTCATGTTGTTCATGTCCTGTATTTACTGTCTTCCTATATCTGAGTGTCAGCTCTGGGGCTTCCATTGGGATACGCTATCTGATTTTCATGCTCACCGTATCAAAATAGAAAAGGAATGCTTATCATCTGGGCAGTGTTTACTTAGGCTGTCTGTTTTTCAGAAGGCATATGATATAACATAAGCTAGATTGAACGTATACAGGTTGGAAACTCACTGACTGAGGTGCGTTTATGCTGAAAATATGGAAGAGTCTCAATACACAGCAAACTGAATGTGAGACAGCTGTGGGCCCTGGCAGCAAAGAAGGCCAATGCTACCTTGAGCTACAGGAGTAGGAGCATGACCAGTGTGCTTAGGGAAAGTGATCATCCCCTTGTACTCAGTGCTTACTAGGCTACATTTGGAATACTATTTTCAATTTTGAGCCTCCCAATGTAAGAAAGATATTAATGAACTGGAGTGAGTCCAGACGAGGGCTACTGAGGGGCCAGAGCACTTGATCTGTGACAAGAGACTGCAGAAGCAGGGCTTATTCAGCTTGGCCAACAATTGGCTTGGAGAGGACTTAACAAACAGCAGCCCCCAGGTACCCATGGGAGGGTTATTGAGAAGGTAGAGTAGAGCTCTTTGCAGTGATGTGTGGTAAAAAGACAGGAGACAGAGCAGGTTGCTCGGTGAGGCTGTGCAGCCTCCATCCTTGGAGGTTTTCAAGAACCAACTGAACAAAGCTCTGAGCAGCCTGTTCTGACCTCATGGCTGACCCTGCCTCAGAGAGGGCATTGGACTAGAGACCTCCTGAGATCCTTTCCAAACAAAATGAATCTGTGATCCTATGCTATAGGGCAATAATACTAAGACTTCTCACCTGATACTGTGGAAATCTTCAGATTAGTTGATTTTCAGTTCACCTGCATTTAAGGGACTGAGACACTGGCCCAGGGTATGATCAAAGCTGATAAAGTGTCCATGTATTTAAACATAGAGCGTGTACATTCCTGAAAAAGAATACATTGCAAATGAAGGTATTAACTTTCAGTGTATGATTGGGGATCAAATAAGACTTGTCTTCAGTTCCACCAGAATTTGCTTGGTGGCAGTATTATGCATTCTGTGTGTAGCTTTTGAGTATTTTTCTTTTAAATACGTTTCCTGAACGTTTATTTAATGAAGCCAAGTGGCATACATTTTGGCTGTAATATATATTCTTTTAAATCTCTTTGCCAGAAATTTATACAGTATTTTATTTTTATTTTAGGAAGCTAATTTGTGCTCTGTTTCAAATGAAATATAGCATCCTTGGGAAAACATGTTTCTGATCAAAGGAAATATTTGCTCCACTGACAGCGAGATTAACAATGGAGTGAGCCGGAATTTGAATTAAATGTTGGTGTTTTCTACTCCAGCTCTACTACAGGACTTGAGTCTTATTTCATCTATACCGCTTCCTTTGTCCCTATACAATTCATTAGTTTTGAAATGACAAACATTTTTTGCTACCTTGATTACATCATTAGTAAATTCCTTCTCCCCTCTGCACAAAAAAACCTTCCCTACTGAGACAGGATTAAACTATCCTCATAAAGCTGCCTGGTATTATTACCATTACACCATAGGAATCTGATTCCAAACATCTTAACAGTTTTTTGTTTTGTTTTTTTTTCCTGAAAAAGATTGTTTTCAAAATTAATTTTCAAGACCAATGGAGAATTTTTTGAAACTTAAAATGGCCCTAATTGTTCTGTAAAGGGACAGTTTTCAGAGAACACCAAAAATACGTTATAATAATGACACACACTTTGTTCAAATTGCATCACATTTTAGTCTTGGAGCAGACAAAATATTATTTGTCCACAGAATACTGTGTCCAGGAAGAAGGTCAGCTTCCACTTTCAGTTGTACTGTTGTACAGTTGTACACAGATATGACTGGTGGTGCTCATAAGATTTCAGTGGACTTGCTTTTCATTCCTTTAGTCTTTTTTTCAGGCTTCTTGCTTTGCTGTAATAGATCAGAGCGTGGTCTGTGAAGTGTCTAGCAAAGACAGTCTGTCAGCTTGATGCCATTTGCAAGAGTTTCATCAGTTCTGTTATTTTTACTATGTATAAAGTTGTAGACAGTCTTAAATCTATTGATCTTTGCTTCTTAGTTCAGTGCTTCCATTACTCTTTTCTAGTGTAGACCTTAAACCGTGCTAATTTGTTCCCAGGAACCATTAAGAGTTTAAAAAACAACGAAGTACTTTAATGAATATCCAAAAGAGCAATAAACTGCAAACAAGTATTGAGTTCACAATAACATGATGATTAAGACAACATTTGAGTGATCTGTTCAGCTTGTAGCTCAGCTTTGTCATGGAAGACAACTGAAATCATTACCACTAGGCAACAACTAGATTGAAAGAAGTTCTAGTATGAATTAAAAGCTTTCTGTCACTCTTGGTGGAAAAATACCAAACTCAAGTAAATTTCAATAATCCTAAGTTTTTCTCAAAGTATCAGTGTATCACTGAGTAAAAGGTTGCTTACCAGCATGTTCTTCAGGGGGAGGAAAGGAATATAGGATGAGTGCTTCATGACACATTGGCACTTTTGCATGCATTCCCAAGTGGTACTTGGCACTTCTGCTCTTTTTTTTTTTTTTTTTTTTTTTTTGGTGTATGTTTCATCTGAAAAAAGCTCTTTTCAATATGCAAAACACTAAAGGGAAAGAATGTGTAGAAAATGATCATTTCTATGTATTATATTCTGGACAGTCAAAGGCATTTTCCTAACTGTAGAAATTCTGTTAGACAGCTCCTTAAAGTTTATGATAATCTCCTTGGTTTTATTAACTTCTCTCCTTCACATCATGAGTTCATTCTCGGTGTGTTCATCTCCTACTGAAACTGGAGGAGTTAGGTCAGTGTTGGCTTTTTTTAAATTTAATTCCATCCTAAGCTTTAACAGCCTTTTGGTAATGCACTGTAATGCAGTGAGTTATACTAGACGAAAGAGTGACGAGAGAGTAAGCTCACCACCTACTTAAAAAGGGCCTTTTGCTTTTAAAATGATAACAGTAAACTTGGTTTTCATTTGTGTGCACCTGCTGGATAGACTTCAGTGGCAACGCAACAACCTGCAGAAAGGGCTTTCCTCTTCTCTGATCTCCCTTTGACCTAGAAATTGAGTGGAGCTTTAGTGAAAGAAAAACATATTGTAGGCGATTAATTAGAGAATTCTTCTCCTAGTGCAGACTGGCTGTCAGAGAGATGAAGCATCCAGAACTGTCACAACTTTTTAACAGGAACGTGTTTCCTCTACTCCGCAAGTGGGTGAGTGGTACTGCTAGTAAAGACACTACATTCTCCTGTGGGACATTCATAGACCTGTGCCATGAGTCACTGAGCTAACAGTGGGGCTTTCTTTTACCAGAATACTTTTAGACTGTTTATCAAACTACTTCAATTACCAATTTCCAAGCCAGAGCTCAGTGTTATAATTTTTTTAATTTATAGAGAGGTTGACGTTGTTTTATTTCTGTGAGTGCTCAGTTCAGGCTTATTTTAGAAAAGTACAAGAACTCTGCTAGCTAGGATCTGTCGCTCACCCAGATGCACCAAGAAAAGGCAGGCTGAACTACTGAAGCTTCTCTAGGCATAGCATGTTCTGTGAAAGCCTTTCTGCTCAATCCAGATGCACAGGCACTTCGTATCTTGAAACATTTATTTCTGTTTGTGTTGGACTGGATGGAGTGTCCAAGCATTACTTTTTCTCAAACAGTTTCATGTTTATGTGTTACTGTTAACATTTGAATAAGCACAAAGCCAAAAAGCATTTTGTCCCACAGAACTCAGATGAAGTTTATGCCAACTAAAGAAGCATTTTTTAAAAAAATGAATGGAATCAACTGCACGTAGCTCCTTTGGGCTTCTCAGTACCACTTGTAGAGCAGGTTTTTCCAAAGATGATTAGAAATGGGGTGTCAGACATACACCATTGACTGTGCAGAGAAGTAGGCTATTCTGCAAGTCAGCTGCTATTTGGCAAATCATACCTGCACGTTCTTGACATGCAACAGAGCAGAGGTACCTGAATAGTGTTCTGTTCAGGGAAGAGGACTTCGGTGTAAAATGCTGACTAACTTGTTATCCCATATTTGTATGTATGTGCCATTGCTTATCACACTTTACCCGATAAATCCTATCTGTCCATTCCAGAGAAATTCCAGGGGTACATGCTTGACCAGTTTTGGATAGGGACCAGGTTTGGATAACTCACTAAAGTCAGAGATACTTATATATGCCATCTGATTCAGGAACAATGAGAGCAGATGAACTGTCTTTCTCACAGGATTCCATACTTTTCTGATGGTAGAGGAAATAGCGTGGCTACAGCCTTTCTCAGGCTTTTATGATGTGTGGTTTTGGATGAGAAGGACGTTGTCACACATACTTTATTAATGATTTGGAATCTTCAGCTGGTTTTCTACGTAACTTTTCTTTAAGAACGTTTTTGTATTAGTTGGTTTATTTCTTTATTTATTTATTCTTAATCTTATGGAAGCAAGAAAATCACAGCAGAGTGCTCCTTTACTAATCTTTATATTTGCTTCTCTGAAGATAAGCAGCATGGCTGTAGGATTATATATACTGCACATATACACTCATACTGTTTCCATGCAGGTGAGTTAAGAAACACTTTTTTCAACTGCCATAAGTTTGTCTGAAGCAAATGCATACAACCTCCTTTCAGAGAGTTGTAGAGAGCATCTGAATTTCTGCATCTGCATCTCCTACATATGCAAATATTCATACTTTGCTCAGTGCTGAGAAGGTCCAACTTCAGGCATCTCACTTCTAGAAAGATGCACACTAATTGCAGAGGATTCAGAACACAGCAAGAAGAATGATCAGAGGTCTGTGGCTTTTGACCTCCAAGAAAGTAGGAGAGTTTGGGCTTTTTGGTTGAAAGAGAATATTTAGGGGGAACATTAACTAACAGTCTTCACAAGCACGTAAAAGGGCATTGCAGAGAGGAAGAGGCAAACAAATAAATAGAATCATAATTTGGAGCAACAAATAGCAAGGTTTGCTATCTTTTTTTTTTATTATTTGAAGAAGGATCTCAACTAGTCTGCTTATTTACATTGGAACATGTGTGCAGCCAACTCTAAAGACTTCTGTGTTGCACTGGGAGTTATCCAGACAGTGTGTGAATCAGTATCAAGCACTTGAAATGATGGATCACATGCTCTGAATAGCAAGTACTTGAAGCCCTTATTAAACTGCAAAAAAACTTGTGTGCAGTCCATAGACTGGAGTATGGTCACGTAAAAAATAGTTAAATAATTTTGAATGTTCAACGTCTGTTCAGTGATTTTGAATAATTCTGAATGCTTGAAGTCTGTTCAGTGATTGATTCTGACCTTAAACAGGCTAAGTTATTCCTATATGCTGTCCAGCCGCATTCAATATTTATTTTCACTTCTGAATCATTCAGTATTTATTTTCACTTCTGAATCATTCAGGATTACTGTTTCCAGGTTTTCCCCTGTACTCAATCCTTATGTTTCAGATTATTTCCTCTACTAGTACAAGCTTGCATTAATCTTTTTTAAACATAAACGCTTATTTTGTGCTGATGTTTCCAGTCTCCATGTCTATGTATTTGTCACTCCTTGTTCATGGAGTTGTTAATAAAGAGTTTTAACAAGTGTTGCTTGGAAAAAGAAAATGTAAGATCTTTCCCAAAATATATCATAATGTATTTCAAAAACATTAACGTGATCTTTCAGCGCCAGCTAAGTCCCAGATAACTGGGAAACAAACAGAATATTGGTGCAATTTTAAAATAACTCTTTCCTACCTGTCAGTCTCCTTCCTCTTCCTGGAACAACTTCAATAGACATAACCCACCCCCCCTTCCAAAATCTGATCAATATCTACAAAAAATTTCTAGAGTTCTAGATAATAAATTTAATTCTATTGATATTATATTGCTGCTTTTAATTAGAGAAGAGAACCTGCTTAGTGTACGAGTCCCGTGTCTTTATATTTAGTGTGATGACTTTCACTAGATAAGGGGAATTCTGTGAAGCTAGGGCTATCGCACATGACACTTAGGATTGTGAAGAGTCCGAATGTAAAGTGGGAATTCAGCATCAATATCAGAAGATAGTAAGCAATTAAAAAATTAAAACAAAAGTCACTGTTTTTGTCTCTGAAATGCATCCAGTACTTTGTCATTTTGTAAATGATAAGCTGCTGCAGCTACAGTTACTGTGTGTGTGTGTGTGACTGCTTGTAGAGATCTCTTAACAGTTCAATGCAAGTTAAACCATTTTTCTTTTCAGTTGAAAAATTCAGTGGTTTCTCTGTTTCAAATATTAGCCAGGGGAACATCTTTTTTGCATGTTTATTTATTTCATAAATTTAGACATGAACCTGAGGTGTACATCCCAATTTAAATCTAGGGTATATTAACGTGTATTTTAATTTTCAGTTGTATCTGCAATTAAATTTTCTGTTGACTCAACTGCTTCTTTGGCATTTTACTAAGGAGAGGTGGTAGCCACTCACAAGCAAACGGGTAGCAAATGAAATTAATACAAATACCATTAAATAAACAACACACAGTCACTGTTTCTCTTATCTCCCCATGATGATGGTGCACTGCAGGAGTTCAGCAGAGTTCCCATGAGCTAACAAAGGTGCACAGACTGTACAGGGGTTTTATGGGTGGTTCTGTGGGACTGTCTGTGCTGCAGCACTCAAAACATGACTGTAATGGAGTAAAGGGAACCAAAGGAAGAGTAGTGCATACTGTAGGGTTTTTAGGACTAGCAGTGGGAAAGAACAAACCTAGCTTATCAATGAATATGCAAAGGAGACCATAACTGAAAGTCACTGATTTACATAAAAGGCTAGAAGGGCAGTTTATGTCTTTAATAGAAACAGTTCTTCACAGACTGGAAGAAATGTTCATTCAAAATAAAAGGATAAGAAGTTGGGAAATATGGCAACACAGAAAAATGGAAGTGGAATCTGTTGTTAAGAGAGAAGAAATACTGGGAGAAATGTTGGCATTTCCAATGGTCCACCCATCCGTTTGTTTTATCTCAGTCTCTCCATCTCTCCTTCCCTCTTCTCCTCTGTCATTTCTGCCCTCACTTTCTCTCTCACGTGAGCTACGAAGATGTCTGGCCAGGTAAATATATCTGAGAATACAAAAAAAGCCCCATTATGACACAAACCACTTTCAAGTATTTTAAGAATGGTCTCTCACCAGTGGCTGATGTGAACATTCAGAGGTTTGTTTTATTGTTCTTTCACATTGTGTTTGAATTATTGTTTGGATAACCACGGAGCACAACCTAAGCTAACTTACTATGACGTCTGAAATTGTAGTTAAGTGGGGAAAAAGATGAAAAAAAAATCTGCCTACAAGTTCCCTCTGTGTAGATGTGGGCCAGATCTTGTATGTGCATAGGTATGCACAGGAGCTCAAATTGTTGTGAAGACCTACCAGTTATCTACTGGACAACCTGTTCTGTCTGTCAGTGAGCAGAACATCTGGCATCATGGGGCTTTCTTTTTACTTTTTGTTGAGGAATCAAATGCTTGCTCATCAGAATCTGTTGATCTCTGTCTCATTTCAAAAAGTAAATTAGCCAATAAAAGTTTTTGCCTTCTTGTTTTCAGATGATCCCAAATACTGCTATTAAAACTCTGCTATCTTCCTGCAACTTGCTTTCAGAAATCTTACATACTTTCCTGTGCTATGCACAGTCTTCCTACCTAATTACCCATTCTAAAACTTCTCAAAATCCAAGCTCTATTTGCACTTGTCATAAACTGACATCTAATTCTGCAGTGCTACCTGTTGCTTGGGGTCCCACTTATTTGCCTAGGTAAAAATTAAATCTGTAAGAAACCATTTGCACTGTTGAGACTTGCAGAGCTCACTTTACCCCAGAGAGCTTCTAGCACATCATACATACTTCTGAAACAGATTTTGTTTTTTCTAAATGCTTTTAACCTTTCATGCTTACTATCAGAGCCACCTAAAGCATTTGAATTTGAACAACTATGCCTCATAGTTCTGTTGTAGGACAGATGATGCAGAGCAGACAATTCTCCTGTGATGGTCCTGATTTTATAGATCTCTACTATACCCTCTCTTTTCTAGATAAAATCTATGGGCCTCACTCAATGCCCACTGCTGTCTAGGTGAAGTCTCTTGGTCTGTAAACCAAAAGGCAAAGTGCCCAATAGTATCCACAATTACCACCTTGTGAAATGGCCTGTGTCATCTATTCTGACTTCAACCCAAAGTTCCTGCTTATACGCAACCATGTGTAACGAGGCCTGCCTTAAGGTGGGTGTAGTGGAAATGCTAAGTCACAGCTGAAACCAGTGGCTGAGCACCTGGTAGGAAGGCAGGGCCAACCCAGGGGAGCTCAGGTGGAAGCAGTGCACCTGATTGACTGGAGGAGGTGGAGGAAGAACTCACTCCTTCCCAGATCTCATTTGAGGGCTTGCAGTGGAGGTGAGAGTATCTTTCTGGAGATCCCTGTATGCCTGAGGCTTCCTGAAGGTGAGCAGCCTCTTATTTCTGTGCCTATGGCTGTTGCATTTTAGCAAATCCTTCCTTGCTGCAGCTTGGGATCTTGCTGTTCTGCTGTCATTGCTGTGCTCTCCACTGTGTTAAACTTGATGAGCCAGCCAGGAGAACCATTGAGTACTGGCCTATGAAGGAGTGTAGACTTCAACCATGAACCGATCATCCACTGGCTCGTGTTTTGTCAGTCACATGATTTGCCCATTGCAATGTTGTGGCGTAGTGGATCACCATCTTAGAAAGGGCTTACCTTTAACCTGCTCAATTAGTGGTTCATGCTGTGAAGTGGTGGAGTGTAGTGGAAATTCTGAGTCATGGCTTGAAGCAGTGATTGAGCACCTGGTAAGAAGGTGGGGCCAACCCAGGGAAGCTCAGGTGTATGCAGTGCACCTAATTGACTGGAAGGGATGAAGCAGGATCCACCCCTTCCTAGACCTCATTTAAGGGTTGGTAGTGGAGGCAGTGGTGTCTCTCTCAGGATTCCTGTGTACCTGAGGTCTTCTAAAGGTAAGCAGTTTCTTTACCATGCTTTTGTGCTTATGGCTGTTGTCTGAGCAAATCTTGTCTTCTTGTAGCCTGGGATCTTGTTGCTCTGCTGTCATTATTGCACTTTCTGGTGTATTACAGTAGGATACCAGCTGACAAAGCAAGCACTGAGTTGATTAATTTCTCTAAATTTCAATTTGTATATTACTGAAAGGGCTTGTAAAGTAAAAAACCAAGTGCAGGACTGGCATTCTTGACCATCAGGCAGTCAGAGAGAAGAGTACATGGGGAAGTCTATTATAAAAAAAAAAAATGTATACACAAAAATACACACATATGAGCACATAATGTAAGTAAAGCCTTGGCGAGGGTCCTAAAAATGTGTTTAAGGAATGGTTACAGTAAGGAAAATATTGCTGCAAGTACAGTTAAGTCAATGAGTATTTGTGAGAGTGAAAACCACATGGGCTTCTGTCTGTTTTGGGCATTTGTGGAGTTCCTATCACAGCTGTAGTGCAGTTACACCTAGATATGGATGCTTGCTGTTGAGTCTGAACCACAAAATTGAGCATGTAAGGAAATGGTATTCAGGGGCAAAATAATATTGTTAGTAAGGGAAACTGATGTAATATTGTGGCACAGTTACAAAATAAACAGTGCTTTATGCTTTTGAGCGTACCCTGCCCTCTTGCTTGTCCTTGCTGCGGACAAAACCACATGTCCCAGTTGCTGTGGGACTGGGGATAGTGGGGCAGCAGTTCCCTGCCCTTATTTCCCATCTGTGTTGGCTTTGTTAATTTGGCACCTATTGGCACCCTTTGCTGTAAGAAGGATAGGCCTTGAACTAGAGAACCTCTCCCAGGGAATTGGACATGGTCTTTATCTGTTTGCTATGTATAAGAAAAGCCTACAAAGAATAAGAAGTTCATATGCCTGCATCTGTTCTGTACTTTCAGCTTCGCTGCCTGCACTGTAAATTCTTTTCGACTTCCATGTTATGCGGAACGCACTCTTGTTTCTGTGTATAGCTCTCCATGCCTGATTCCCTTCTACGTGATGGGGTCATTTTCCTAGCCCCAGTACAACGAATGACTGGAGAGAAAATACCATTTTATTTTTGTCTGAATGCCAGAAGTATCACCAAAAGGAAGTCTTGAGATTAGTGTCCTTGCAGTAAGACTTGCTAGTTGCTCTGTCTTTTGGTCAAGAAATAGGAAAAATTCTGCCCTTTTTTTTTTTTGTGTGTGTTGGTCTAAAAGCCTACAAAGGAAGGATTTCCAGGCAATGTTTATAAAACACTAGAGAGGACTGAGTGACACCTTTAGATGATTCCTGAAAGCTGTTGCCTTTAACAAGGTGAATTTGAACGACGTTTCTGTGACTGTAACCGGGGCTCAGTGCTTTGTGTGCCAGGGCAGTGATGTGCTGTAATACCAGTGCGTTCCATCCAGGGAACCACAAGTGCCTTTCAGGACCATGTGAATTTCTTAAAGGTGACTTGGTCAGATTGTGGAACTTCCTTCTTGTCATATAGAATTGCAATACAGTCATGGATGTGGAAGAGATCTATTTCTCTGGGTGACTTCTGTCTTGATAGCTGGATGTTAGCGCTTGCAGGCTGCATCTGTGTGTGATAAACCTCCTGTACATGAACAGATTCGTAATGCTACAATCCAATTATATATACAGGAGTGATATGATAGGTGAAAAGCTGCTTGTGATGGATATTTTAAGATGGATAAAGTCTAGACTGTTTGACTGTTAACTTCAAAAGTTGTGCCTCCTCTCTCAAGAGAAAATCCTCCGATCGTTAGATAATAAAAGAGGTCATTATTAGAGTTTATCTCCCAACTCAGATTTTGAAGACGTGTCTATATGTAAGAAAAAGGAGAAGGAAAGCAATTTTTTTCTGAAGTGACAAGTGACAACACCTCCTTTTTTTTCAGTCCGGTTTCCCAGGGATGTCTTGTCCAAATGGCCTCACACTTTCCTGAAATATTTTCCTCTGGCTACAGACCAAACACAAGAGCTGTAGGCAAAAAATATTTCTTTTAAAGAGAGACTGAAAGGGTATCTGTTGAGTGGAGGGAAAGATTTTTTTCAAGCATGTTGTGATATGTATTGGGTGACAGATAATATTGTTTATTTAGCTCCTAGGGCTGAAAATTGTGATTAAAATTTTGTTTGTGTTACAAAACACAATGTGATCTTTATAAGAATGCTATAGATTTTCTTGTTGTCTTGTTCCTGTATGCACAGTATGTGGGTAATATCAGATACAAAGAATTAGTGATATGGCGGATGCCTTCCCAGCTAGGTACTGACAGTACTCTGTCCCCTCCTCTTTAGCAGGGAAGGTGGAGGGATGTGGTACTGGTCTGGGCTTGCTGGCCTCATTGCTTACTCACATGGAAACAGCAGCTGGTCCAGTAAACAGCACAGGGTGGTGTAGCTCTTTCATCTGCATGTTTTGATGGCTTTCCTGACTGGCTGTCAAAAAAAAAAAAAAAAGCCAACTCCACCACCCTCAGTGAGCATAGGTTGTAGCTGTTATTTTTTTTTAGGAACTTCTACGATAGCAGCATCCTCTGAATGGACGTGTGCCAGGGGTGAAAGTGAGATTTTTAGATTTTTTTGTTTTTAATTTTACAACAATGCCTAGATGCCTGAACTAAGATCAAGCCCTTTGCTTTCTTGGCCTTATACAAAAAAATTTAGTATGAAACTCTCTGTCCCCTGGGAGAACTGAAATCTTGACAGACTTAGTAATCTCTGTCTAAGGGCGTAGCAATTGAACTCTTCTCCGTGGGAGACTTGTTACAGAATGAAATAATACCTTCACCTCCCAGCCACTGTTGTGTTTTTCTTCTTCAGTTAGAGAAGAGTGAAAGGAAGGATGCAGTTAAGTTGAAAAAGCAACTTACTGCTAGCTACTGGCAGAGATGAAGATGAGTAACAGCATTTAGGGATTTCTCTTAATAAAATACTGGCTGGTGATGAAACTTTGTCACTGGACGATGTGTAGCCCCCACATATCAGCAACATTAATCTTAAATAAGAATAAAACAATCCTTTGGGTCTGTTGCTGGATCTCAGGTGGAAGCTTGGTTTTTAGAAGATCCCGGGGAAGAAGTGGAAGCCAAGCTTCTTTGCTTGGATTCTCTTTGCCTTTTAGGGCTAGACTTTCTGTGACCTGTGGCTTTGCTTGAATGGCATCATGTGCCCCTTTTCTACTTGTGGAGGGGAAGACAGGCAAGATCTGCTGTCAGTCAGAGCCTGCTCTTCTGAGGAACTGCACAAGTGAACATTTGCCAGCAACTGTGCGGTCAGACTGTTGCTGCTGTGTACTGTGAGACATGGAAGTGAGTAATGCAGTCCTCATACTTAATAGTTTTCTCACATAAGCATTCATTAGATTCAGTTGAAAATGATGGTCCAAACAGGGCAGAAGGGGCTTAGACCTGCTGGTTACAAAGGAGATTGCATTTGCTGTGCCTGTGTTGTGTGTACATTGTGGCTTAGAGTAATTTATTCCATGTTTAAATATGCATTCTGTTAAGATGTCTAAAATGTATGTGTCTGAGCTCCTGCCAACAAAATTTGTTACAAATCACTCATGCTTTGATAGGCATATGCTACTTGAAACTTACATTTCCCACAGATGTTATCTTCAGATTCAGCAATGCCCTAATTTGGGCATAAATATCATTTTCCTTTTTAACAAAGGAATTAAAATGGTTGAGCAAGCCAGAGGTGGTGGTATTTTTTTTCTCGTTCTCTGCTAAGGCAGCTGTATAAAGTGTGTAACTTGCAAGATGCATCAAAGCTCCGCCAAACATAGATGTCCAGTAATGCTAGCACAATTAATTCCTAAGGGTTTTTGCTTCTTTTTAAGACATGAGGAAGTGGACGAGGGCATGTCACTTACCCAGAGACTGATTACAGACTGCGAAAGGCATGGTGATGTATTTGATAGATGTAAATATCTTACCTGGAAAGCTTTAGCAGTTGTAAAGTATCACTATGGCGCTATGCTACAGGAGAACCAGCATCAGCTGAGAGCAGCAGGGGGCATCAAGGTTTTTTCTTTGCCGGCAGAGGCAGGCAATGGATAAATGTTCTCCACTACCCTCCAACGGCCTCTCTGGGATGGGGAAATGTCTGAGCTCCTGTGATCCCTGCCATCACTGGTGGGCTAATTCTCTTGGGTGCTGTGATGCAGGTGTTTGTTCCTCTGGAACTGGAAGGAGACATTTTGAAGTGTTCAGAAGCTTCCAAATAGAGAAGTAGTTGTTCAGGATACCTATTCCAAAAGTAGCTTGTCTTCTTTCAAAAATCTCCTGGGGCTTTTGTTCAGTTGTTTGCTTTCCAGAGTGCTTGCATTTTTCCTTAAAGATTTATAATTATTCTGTAGCGTAGTAGAAAAAGATTATTCTATGTGGTATGCTCCAGAAGTGCCTTTCTGTCTAAATGCTGCCGAAGGTCAATGGGTTTTGTGCTCCATGTGTAAAGTCCTGATAAACATCCTACCTAATGAGGGGGAGAGAAAAATATCTGTCACTTCAGTTTTATTGTGTGAGAGGTAGAGCCTGTGTGTAAGCTGTCTCTTCAGGAGGGAGGACAGGATGCCTTAAAAGGTGTAGCTTTAAGTAGAGATTGTGACAGTGAAAGTAAATGGCATTTTTCACTCCTCTGTCGGTTGAATGAACGATGTCTATTCAGTGAAATGCTGGTAGCCATGGAGAGAAGCAGCAGCTAATTGAAAGAAACAAAAAGGAATACACATGGGTCTTTTTGTTAGACAAACCAGATTTGTCCAAGAAAGTAAAAGGCATGTGGAAACTGGTTTTTTTGCTTTGATATGGTTACAGTTATACTGTTCAATTAACTATTTAATTCCACTATAAGAAATTGCTGCAGGGCATGGTGTGAACAAAGTAGTCTCTCTAAACGCACGGATGACACCCAGGAACCTAATTCTTGTTGTCTCTCAAAATTTCTCTTTTGGTGTTTTCTACCACCTGGGAGCAGAGACTAAAAGCTGCCAAAGGCATCCAGCTTCTCTGACAGCTTTGTGCTTCTCAGCCTGGTGCTGCACACCCAAAGTGTTTTTTTTTTTCTTTTTTTTTGAGCCCTGGGTGTGATGCAAGAGAGCAAATATTTGTGCCATTAGATAGAAACTAGGAGTGAACTGCCAAGTAACTCAGTGGAATCCTTTCATCTCGGGAACTCTTGCATGGCTTGTGGGACTGAATGTCGATGCCTGGACACTGCTCTTCTCCAGAAAGGAATAAGTGAAATTAAAACACACCAGGACAAACATCTTGGTCAGAACCGTGTTCAAAAAACTTTGAATAAAAACATTTCATAAATATGCGCTAGTACAGGTCAAGGTTTTTGGCCAAAATAAATCCTTGAGGAAAAGCAACCAAAAAAATGGTAGTCTGAAGTCTAGTAAATGAAACGTGTTGAAACCAAGTGCTTCAGATATAAAAGACAGCTAAAGATTTAAAGTGTGTCATTCAGAAATCCCTTCTCGTTAGACCCAAACAAAAAAAATTAAATATGTCATCCCTTTTGGTTGTCTGAAAACTGAAGATGTTGTCTTTTCCTGTAGCTTCCTGTCACTTTTGAACCACAGGTCAGGTGTTTGTACAGCCTGAATTACCAATTCTTAGTATGAGAGCTCAGATGTTCTCTTTTTCAGGTGAATACCTCTATAATAAGTACTGCTTTTATTACTGTAGTGATGACGACATTTAAGCTCTTTATCTGTCGACATGAAGTTGAAGCTAACATGATAGTTAGAATGTAAGTGGGAAAGGAAGTAATACAGGATTTACTTACTTTAAATGAGGTGGACAGC
>PPHD01014083.1:0-16923 GCA_002909625.1 Bambusicola thoracicus
CAACTTGAGGCCATTTCCCCTCGTCTTGTCATGTCCTCTGTCCTCATGCCATTTCTAGGAATACCACAGGAGCACATTATAGTTAAATGAGACTAATGTCACATATAATGCCTGCAAAACCCAGAAACTGTGGCTGTTTCCTAAACTGAACGCTGACTTTTCAGAGATGTCGAGCACCGTTTGACTGCAGAGATTTCAGTCTCTCACTTTCAAGCCCAGCCGTACCAGGCCACGTGTTCTTCATACTTTAAAACAATGCATCTCTTTACTTACACTGCGGCCCCACTGCACGCCTGGGTGGAATTAAGGCTGTCTAAAGAGAGAGCAATGATGTCCATGGGCTGGCTGAACCCCATGAACAAAACACTCCAAGAAGCCCTTCCAACAGCCAGTAGCGTGCATGGCAGCTGGCAGCCATATGTGGTGCCTGCCCAGAAGCTGAGCCGCCCCCTCTGAAGGCTCCTGAAGGACCAAGGCCAAGCTGGGGTGAATTCTGATCCACACAGCTGCTGTGAGAGCTGTTGGGTGTCCACCCGCCATGCTCTGCCCACCAGGCCTGGCCACCAGCAGCTCTGACAGAGAGAGCAGCACCCTGTGCTCAGGGCCCGGTGCTGTGATGAGTGCTTCATTAGTGTCAATTACTGCAGGAGCAGTGGGGTGACAAACGGCCATGTGTTTAGCAGCAGAGCTGCACTGGGCAGGCAGGGCTATGGGAACAGCAGTGCTGGGAACGAGGCAGCCTGGTTTCACTGGCTCAGATAAGGTTTGTGTTTGTGTAACCAGGCAGCTCACGTGGATAAATATCGTTCCCCATGCATACAGCAGTGACCAGGAGGGCTTGGATGTGGAAATCACCCTTCCTTGCCAATAGAAAATCAAGCTGAAGAGCCAAGTGGAGACACACTGGGCTGGTGCAGGACAGCCCAGTTAAGGGGCATTGCTGCCCAGACCCTCTGGCTGCACAAGGTTGCTGCACGGCCTTCTTTGTTTGGGATAGAATGCCTTATGCCATGTCCATTCAATCAAATTATCTCAGCAGGGGTTCGGTGCTCCCCACGTCTAGCCAGTGTAACTGCATTGAATAAAATGGAAAAATACCAAAAGCCATAAAGAGCTGTTCTGTGTCTACCACAGGCAAAATGTATTTTTGAATATTTCAAAGCCCTGCAAGGATAATTAATGACACAGTTTTTTACATTTTTGTTTTAAAGGGTTGTTCTTTTCCTCACCATCACCTCAAATGTCAGAGCTGGAGGCCGAGCTTTCCTACCACGGGAGCTTTCCTGCCATTCCTTCTGTAGGAAGCTGAGGAGAATCAGCAGTGAGAATGTGCAACGAAGTGGCAGGCGGTGTCTCCTCAGGAGGGGGACAGCCGCCACGGGGGAAGGCCCCGCTTGTTTCCTGCACCCCAATGCTCACAGTGCTGACCCCCTCTCTGCAGGCAGTGCCAGCAGCCGGGTGCCCTCGACTCTTGTTCGGGCTTTGGCAGCTCAGGAAACTCCCTAGGGCAAGAGCTATTTAATTCAGTGATCCAGTCAGTGCAGAAAAATTGCATTGCTGTATCTCATTTAATGTCTCACTCCATTTAAGCCTGCCCTCCAGGAAAGGATCCTCTCTTGCATTCCTTCCTTTTCTTTTTTTTTATTTTTATAATGTATGCCCTGGAAATCTACTTAAAGATAACACATTTGGAAGTTCTGGAACTCTTCCAGCTGGAATTCATCTGTCCTTTTAGTCTTCCCTCAAGAAATGGACACTGGTTTTGTTCTCTCCAGTGGATTTCCTGCTATTTGGCAAAACTGCTTTGAAGTATTAATAATGGGAGCACTTGAACAAGTCCAACACATATTATACTGAGAGATTTCATTGAGCAGTATCTCTCCCAAAACCCAAAGAACTAACTGTGACTTCATCTCCATTAGCTCTACCTGGTGACTGTGGCTGAGCTGCTCCAAGCTGGGATAGCCCTCACTGACGCCCAAAGCCAAACAAAAGATCCACTGCTGGTCTGAAAAACTTCCTGGTCTCATTTTCTGGAAGAGAAATAAGAGCAATAATCCAGTTAGAATAAAATATTAGATTGAGAAACCAGCAAGCTTTATGGAATGCCATTTAATCACGTCTACTCCCTGAAAAACAGGCAGAACCACAGCACCCACTGCACTGACAGCACTGACAGCACCCATAGCACCCATAGCACCCATAGCTCCTGCATCGTGGCTCTCTCTGCACGCAGGGGAAATCTGAGCACTTCTGTGGAAAGGCAGATACTGATACCCCAATTCTTACCAGAACCCAGAAGACATTTCTCTCATTATTTCCCTAAGATAACGTTTATCTTCTGGTCACCATTTGGAGGAAGGTTTTTGCAGCCTTAACACACTTAAAATACTTGATGGTGGCCTCCATCCAAGCCTGCTCTTAGCTTTGACCCCTCCAGGCTGCTCAGAGCTCATTAAACAAGCAGTCATTCCTGTGCAAAGCAAATCACTGCGGTCTACCAATGCTTCTAAATGGTGTTCATGCAGCACAAACTCCAGTATCATGCTCTGTGGCACTGCTCAGATTTCTGAGGCAAGCCACGCACTTTAATGTTACAGCCAAAATAGAATCTAGCCCTGTGTGAAGCACACCAAGTTTAATACCATACTTACAGGGTTACTGGTGCCATTAACCATGGAATGTTCATATTCATGCCACTGATCTAGTCTTGTCTTCAGGACTTTGAACGTATTTTAAGAAAAAGCAGTTAAAGAAGCCCTCAGAAACCCATGATATAAGGCTATCATTTGTTTAACATGGCCCACCTTTGGGCTGCTGTGGCATGAGGGTCCCACCATGTCCTTAATAACAGCTGTACAACCCTGAGCTTTTAGTGGGTCTGCTTTGGCATGGGGCTGTCCTCACATGAGCTGAGCTTCTTGCAGATCCCACGAAGCTTTGTGGCATGGTTAGTTTTCTGTCAGATCTGTACCTGAGCCCAGCTGCAGGGCACTCACCAGCACGTTGCAGTGGGCAGTGAAGGTTCCATTGGTAGCAGATGCCCCACAGAGGCATCGATCCACAGCTTTGGGTGCTGTTTTCCTGAGTCTCCTCCTGGAGAGCCCCTGGATGTGCCCTGGGAACAACTCCAGCTGTCCCTGCTGGGGCAGGATGGGACCAAAGGGACCAAGGTGTCCCCAGACTCAGCCATGCAGGGATTCTGGGATCCCGTGAGCATTCAGATCCATCATAAATTCAGGATTAAATTAAATGCCCTGAAAATGGCATGAAATTGCAGTCCAATATAATTTTAGTTTTGCATAATCAGGTTGTGCAGCAGTAACTGTGCTGGGTCCTCGTGCTTTTTTCTGCAATAGTGTGCTCTTGCACACTCCTTCTGCATGCTAAGAAGTGGCAGTGCTCATTGGGCAATTGGCTGTTCTCACTTTTGTCCTCTTCTTTAACGGAGAAAAATCATCTTTTTTCTGTAACTGTCACCTGTGTTGTTAGGATAAATTCTAAATTGGTGGGTGAGGAGGGGAAATTGCCAAATGCTCCAAAGGTTGAAAGAGCCGGGCAGAAATGTCTGAAGGATCAGTGGATTCCAGAAGAATGTGAGATCAGCAGGCAGGAGTTGAGGCTGCTGATGTGGTGGACAAGGGACATAAAAGCAGGGCAAAAAGTCTTCAATTCTCGTGGGTGGTGTGGCTCTATCCGAGAGCCATGGGAGAGTTGTTGGAGGCTCTGGAGTGCTTTGCTGGAGTAGGATTTGGTTACAGGAAAACCTAAACCAGAAGAGATGTTATGACCAAGTGACGCTGCCCAGACATTATGGAAGGGATTCCAGAGAAGTCCTCCTACTAATTACACTGCGCTGCCTGCAAGCACACCTTTTTCAGAGGGCAGTCCCAGACTTGTTGTAAAGACTTCAGGCACCAGCACCTACTACATGCTGAATAAAAACTGCTGAAGGCTCAACCTCCTGCTCAGCAGAAGCCTTTCACCTCCCTGCTGCCACTCTGTGCACTCCCTTGCAATTTCTAAATCACATTCAAGCCTCAAGAAAACAGATTCTGTCACGGAAAGGCACGCTTTCCAACCACAGATATGGTGGCAGCCGCTTCCTGAGCTTTTTCCTGTTTGTTGGCCTTTTTTACACTTTAATATCAGTACAGAATTGACCTTATTAATACTGCTTATGATAGCAAAGTTCTACTCTTCTCATCTGTTTATTATTCTAACAAGAGGGGAGGCCGTATGTCATGCTGGGAGCAGTAGATGATGTTTAAGCCAGCTGTGAGTACGAGGCTCTCTACCTACATTTGTATGGCTGACTTGCCCTTGTCATTTTGCCAGAATTTGTTTTGCTTTCTTCCATGTCATTGGAAAAACACTCAAGAAAATCTGTCCAACATCAAGCTCCTGTAGAGCTTCTGTTGCACTCAAAATGACTGCTGAGGTAGCTTTTGCTGCATTTAGTATACGATGCAATGTCTCAATTATAATAGGTACAATTTAGCATAATCTAATGAAATTGAAAAAATAATTAAGCCTAAGATAAAATGTTTTTAAATGTTATATTTTATAATTAATTCAAATATTATATCACATATAACTCACCGAAAGTTATTAAAGGATAATAATTCACTAATTCTGAAGCAATCAAACAAGCGGAACAGCCAATATGAGCACTTGCAATGCAAGGCCCAGGTGGGCTGTAGAGACAAGGGGCTCTCCTTTGGATGCAGCCAGAGAAGTGAATAGGCTGTGAAATGTTATTTCTGTGCTGGGGACACGAGGATCCCACTCAGAGCTCTGGGTGTTGAGGTGGGGAACTGCAGATGAAAGTGTCTTTCAATTCTAAGCTCATTTCAGAAATACCACTGGAAATTCCAGATTTCCTTTTGGTTACCCAATTACTTCTTCTTTTTTCCGGTTTTATTTGTACAGACAGGCACATGCAGTTGGTGACTCAGAAGAGGAAGGAACACATCCATGCCAGCCAGAGCTGTGCAGGAGATTGCACCCAGGTCTGGGGAAGGAAAGCAGCACATGTGTGGTGCTCAGGGCCATGATTTAGCAGAGGGTTGTTAGAGGAAAGGCAGTATGGTTGGGTTATGGTTGCACTTGATGATCTTTAAGGTCTTTTCCAACCTGAGCAATTCTGTGATTCTATGATTCTATGTACAAAAATGACCTGAAGCAAGCAGGCTGCCATGGCACCTATGGAAACAGCGCAGCATTCTGTGCAGCAGATCCTTGAGGAAGGCTGAGTCTCCGAAGACACCATACAAGCAAAGTCCAGAGATGTTCACACATATTAAGCATGAGACAAATCACAAGCATGCTGCCCCTTCCTCCATTCAGCAGGGGTCAGAGGCTGCCCCTCCTTGCACTGCAGTGCCAGAAACATGCAAACACGTGCTATGGACTACTGCAATAGGGCACAGAGACACTCAAAGTGCAGAAGCTATGGAGATGCTGATACATTTCCCACACTCATCCCTCAGACCTTGGGAATCGGACTCATGCTGTAGTGAGTTTAAAACAGCAATACCCCTTCTACACCCTCTGTCTTCTGTGCATACAGTGGTGCAGGCAAGCTTCAGACACAGCATGTAGCTGGTGGGCCCTGCTGATAACCTGCTCTCTAATGAGCTCCTGGCAGCCCGTGGGAGTGTTTTATGTTCTGTGCTGGATGCCTGGTCCACAGCCAGGTCCAGGAGCCTCCCAAGGGATGGAGGCAGCTGTGGAAGCCATGGCTCAGCTGGGGCTAAAGGACTGCAGAGAGCAGCTGGATGCATGCGTTTACCAATGTGTTGGATATGAAGGGATCCATGTACATCCCAGAGCTGGGATCTGCTGGGGCATGGGGCAGCCCTGCAATGGGTGCTGAGATGGGAGCTGCAGCTGGGAGCTGATTTCTGGGATGTTTTAAGCTACTGCGGCTAAAAGTAAATAAACACCAAAGGGCAATGTTAGCAGTGTGATTTTAATTTGTTTAATCAGATTATGTTGTTTTCTTCTCTGCCGCGTTCTAATTTGGATATATGAAAATGAAATTAATATTAAATTCCCCTATTTATTCAGACTTAATGAGATGAACTCAATGGCTTGCCAGCCCTCCATTGTCTTTTAAATGTGGCTTCCTGAGCATTTCCTAAGCTACCTAAGTTTGGGAAAGAGCCAAAAGATCACCTTCGTTCCGGTCACTTCAGGATCATGACATTAATAGAAACACTTGTTAAATGGGACTTAATAGGATTAAAGGGCAATGTAAAGAGCGGGATTAAAGATACTGCTGCACTGTATTACAGCAATGAAGGTATGAATCTTGGTTTACTGAGAGAGAGATGTAATTATCTTTTGTGTTGGACTCCGGAGTTCTTTATTTCCTTTTCCTAGATTGAAACCTGAGCATGTGGCAACGCAGACCAGGCACTGGAAACTCCTCATCCTGGAAGCTGGACAAACCTGAGAGAAGATGGAAGTCATTAAAGCAGTTTGCACACTGCAGAATTAAAACATACCTGCTGGTAACAACTGCGTTTGTGTTTGGCTGGCCGCTTTAGACTGAGTGATAACCAAATTATACCCGCTTCAGGCTGCTGCAAATCCTGTTAGCAGGAGGTGGGCTGCGATGGATTAGCACACATCCATTCCGTGTACATCATTAGGAGGTCCGGGCTCGCCGGTACTGATTTCATCTCTCTGCAATGCAGCCTCGAAATCAGGAGAGAAGGAAATGGGGTTTTCTTTAGATGATTCACTCTGCTGCCACCTTTTCTTATCTCTTGTACTTGCACATTGAACACTGGCAATATACAGTCATAAACAGCAGGCTATAACTGCAATCAAACAGATTCTTCCCACCAGAAAAACATGTTCCAAAACTTCAAGGGTTGAATTCTTTCCTCCCAGGCATGTCCTTGGCTCAATGATTTCATTGCAAACGGACATATGGAGCCAAAGTCTGGGCTGGTACATCCAGATTTATGAGAAACGCTACACATCATCCTCCAATTTCAGTCTGAGAGCTGTGGATCTTGGCACAGGCCATCCTGAAGCAGAAGGTGGTGGTGAGTGACAGCTTGATACGTCTCTGTCATTGGCTGCTTTTGCACATATACTTGATTTGGAGGAAGATTTGTTGGTTAACTCTGGATATATTGTACCACTCTGCAGAAACACTGTGGTAATTATTTTGGGTGTTCAACAGACTTATTCTTCTAAAATCACTGCGTAGTACTTTACCTGATTACCTTCATTGTGAAGCCAGCCTTGTCTATCTGCTAAGATTTCCCACTCAATCAGCACACGCCTCTAACTTGTAATTATCTGTGGAAATGTTTTCATAATGTGCAACCCTTAACCTTTTTTAGATGTTGATTTATTGCCTCTGAGTTAAACCCTGATGTTCCATTTCCCAGCATTGTTACCAACTTCTCCTTCCAGAGAAAATAATTTAACTGAAATCTCATGGAAAAGCTAATCAGAAACCCAATGGTATTTACATGCGGCCTTTTAATCATTTCAAACATAGGGAAGTTTTTGATTTAAAATTACAGTAATTTTATTTTCATTGTTCTTGGTATTATCCTCAGGCACAACTAGAAATATACACATAATTAACCAAACGGCAGCTCCTTCCACCAACTATAAATGCCTAAGACATAAAAAATGCCAAATGCCATTTCAGATAACAGCTTTTAGAGAATTTTTGTGACAAGGAGGTTGGCTCAATGTCCCGTGCTGCTCTGGAGTCCTGAGCAGCTGCAGAGGAGCAGGGCAGTGAGTGCTGCTGGGCCCCCTGTGCTCATCCAGCCCTAGGCTGGGACTTCTGCTGCTCTGGGGTTGTTCTCCTGCGGGAAGGTTTCCAGCACACCAACCTCAGAGAAGGCAGCGTGGGGCTGTAGGTGAACACGGATACACCTCCATTATGCAGCAGGAAGGAGATGTCGGGGTCTGAAGGCACCAAGCAGCTGTGCTGGCCCTGACCTCCCACCCCTGCTCCAGTAACCAGGAAGACGGAGCTTTCCTGACCTTATCCAAAAATAAAAATAAAAATGGGAGCTCTGCTACCTGTAATATTGAGATCTGATTGCCTTCCATTAAATTTGTCTTCTTAAAGTGGCATCCTTTGCCCACCAGTGCTGCTGTAAGGTCAAGCTCTCTCTCTGCATTTATCCGCCTCCTGGGCTCACTGTGCATTTAGAGTTTGAGTGCTGCTCTGTGTGCAGTTATTGTGAACTCAGCTGGTAGGTCTTCATAAAAAGCAAAACATGCTCAGCTCATCCAAATCTCAATCAGCTTTCATCATTGTTGCACCAGAGTGCTAAAATGGAGCCAGATTGGGGCCCAGTACCTATCAAAGCAGATTTGAATGGATGACCCTCATTTTACCACCTACGAATCTAATAAACAAACTGTTGTAACACTTTATTGCACTATCTGTCATGATAATGAAGTTTTATTTACCATTTCCAAGAACATTTCACTTTCAGAGATGCTATCAGAACAAGCACATCAGCTGCATCACTGAAGCTCAGTGAGAGCTGCCAAGCCCCAAAGTCCCCAATGTGGACAGATATCTGTGTGCTGGGATGCTCCGCTCCTTGGGATGTGTTTTTGCCGTGAGTTAATTGCTTTAGTTATTTCCTACCTCACTTCAAGTTCAGAGAGAGCACTGAGCTGCAGGCTGTGAGCTGTCCTCACACTTTCCATGCATGTCTCCCACCCCATCCCATGCCCTTGAGTGTCCCAGGTTCACCCAGGATGGATCCCCCCACAGAATCCCATTGCTGAGGCCCAGGCCTCTGTCTGCCACATCGCAGCTCACAGAGCTCTACCTGACACTGTCTGGGATGCACTTGTTCTGTGCCTGCCCCATTCCAGCTCCACTCCTCCTGCAGGAGTTTATAGAATCACGAGATGGTTTGAGTTGGACTGGCCATCTGGTCCAGCCCCCCCCCACCCTTCCCACAATGAACACCTACAACTCCCAGTTCCAGGTTTCTTCTACATTTACCCCATCCATTTGCAAGTGAGCCCTTGAGGACTGTATTGGTGCTGCCCTGGCTGGGCAGCCCGCTAGCAGTACTGTAACCACTGCCCCAGCAGCCACTGTGCTGCTCAGTAAGGCATCCTAAAACAATTTACTTCTCTCTTCTTTTCCTCCCTAATAATCTGCTGACGCACTGATCCATAAAACTTATGAGAAATATTTATAAAGGTGACAGCCCTGACATGGAGAATTAAATCATAACGTGGGAATGTGCCAATTTAGTGGCTTATGAAGTTCGAGTTAAAGAAATCAGCGACAACAACGCAAAAGCAGATGAAGAACTGTCACAGCTGAGAAAAACAAGCAGCTGAGAAAGAATTAAAGCTACAAACTTCCATCGATGACAAGTACGGATAGGCTATAAATGTGTCAGGTGACAGGTAGGCATGCAGTGAGTAGTAAGGACCGCGTTATAGCATCTTCAACATGAGCAACCTGTTCCAAAACAGCTGTTGTTTGGAAAGAGAGAAGTGCTTCTGCTGTAGCTGAGGAAATACGTGGTGAAGCAGCAGAACAACGCACAAGAGGATTTCTAATTTTTTAAGGATTTGTTCACTGAAAAATGGCTGCAAAGCTGCAGCCTCTCATGCAGTGTCTCCGTGCTTCCCCACCATCTCCAGCTGCACAGACCTGCAGTGGTAAACAAGGCATATTTTGATAGTGCTGCTCCAGAAGAGCTTTTTGAGCAGAGATTTCTACCAAAAAAAGGAGACAGGAGGATGGCGCAGTTAGAAGAGAGCAGTATGACAGCCATGATGGGAGTGGAAGGCTCATGGCAGCCATCGGTGTGACTACTATCCCGACTGCTCTGCTTCTGTCTGTTACTCCCATACTCCCCCAGGTTTCCAAAGTTTTAAACGGTTTTTATCCAGTCACATTTATGCAACAGAGCAGAGAGTCCAAAGCAGCTCAGGTGGGAATACAGATGAGGACAGATAACACATGTGAGAAAGGACGTGCTTCCCCAGGAGCCTCCCACCAGCCACCCCAATGCCACAGTGTGCTGTGAGCTCATGCTGCAATGGCTACCATGGTGCAGATAGAAGGGCCTGAGAACATTAGAGGTGGGAATATGGCTCTCACAGTACCAGAGTGGGGGTACTGTTGCCATGCATTCTGCAGGGTGTCATCCAAAATCAGGGGCAGCACTCAGGGCTGTGCTTGGAGGCTCCAGGTGTTTGTTTTCTCCAACTCTTTTTTTAAATTGATTCATTTTTTTTTTTTTTTTTTTTTGCCAAATGAAAAGAGTTTTGATGTAGATGGACCTTTGATGAACCCTGGGTTATGTGTGACCACTCCTCTGCTTAAAATTGAGACATTTGATAATTCCAAGGGGCAGTTTCCCATCCAGGGGCTGGCCAGCTAAAAGATGAGAAGCATTTTAAGGAAGCACATCATTACAAGTTAGGAACACCAACCTTCTTGCCCTTCCATGTACTTGGAACAACAATGTAATGGAATAATTGAAAACAAGAAAATTAAGGAACCTACAATTTTCTGCTGTTTTTCACCAAATTACAGCTTACAGAGAAGAACATCTCTCATTTTAAAATCTCTCCCTGTCTGTGGGAGGAGGGCCTGGGGAGCAGAGGGGCTGCCCGCATTAGCAGCTCTCCATGTGACGGCAGCAGTGGGAACAGGAATGGGGCTGTGTCAGATGCACAGCTCTCTGCTAACCCCTCCCCTTTACACCACTTATGTGGTCCTAATTTGTTTTAAGCACTATCAGACCTTTAAACAATTTCAATGAGCTTTTACTAATTGCTTTGCCAGCCCCTGTTATCTCCATAGAACTCCACTCCAGCAGCAGGTATGTGCCTCTGACTCTAGAACTCCCTCCAAAGTGTTAATTTGCACTCTAAAATTCTCAAGCATTAAAATGCACGGAGCAGGGAGTCAGCCAGGGGCAAACAGCAGCAATGAAAATTGCAGGATGCAAGAACAGAATTTGTCCTTTTTTTAAAATCAGCTGGTGAGATGCTGCTAACAGCAAACAAGGCAGCCTCAGTGCAGAGCCTGCTATTTCAGTGCCCGGAATCAGCATCTCCAACACACAGCACTGTCTTCAGCTTTTCCCCACCTTTCCCTCCAGTTTTCTGAGCTTTGGTTATCAGTGCTTGCAGCAGGGTGCTCAGGGTCCTGGCAGACCATTGCTCTGGCTAACCAAGAAAACCTCATCCTCCTATTCTCTCTGCTCATTTTCCATTGGTCACTTTTAGTGTTTCCTCACACAACCAGGAGTGCACAGTCACTGCCCCTTGTTCTGCTCAGGTGTGTGCAAGCAATGGCAGTCCTATCAGTCAGCATAGTGATAGCAGTGAGAATTGGATCCCTCAGCTTCTGGTCCAGAACTTTGTTCAGCACTATCCCAGCTGAGATCAGAGCACAGCAGTGCTGGGCAGTGGGGAATGGGCTTCTGTAAGTACTGTTGTTTAAGAAGTAGGGGAAAGCCCAGGTTCTGCATTCAGGGTTTCCTATAAAATGCATTTGCTTCTGCTGAAATCACAAGGAACTACCTTTTTTTTTTTCCCCAAAAGACACAGGTGTACTACAAGTTACTTCACAGTCTCCTATGGCAGAAACGTCGTTGTTGAAGAAGATGCAGCACCTGTGAACACACTGTGTCATACATGGAGGTTTCTAACAGTTCCTAGTAGCTGGGTTCCTGGAACAGTTTTCCACTGAAAACTCATTCGTGAATGAAATTTGATCATTTCTTGGAAAAGTGCCTCCGACTGAGTGAGCAAAGCTAAACAGCCCCAAAGCTTCCTCAAAATGTGCCCCTATAATGCTACAATGAGATGGAAAGTACAACCATAATAGCAGGGTGGCAGTCTTTGGCTACAGCAAATGAGAACAAACCCAGATGCAGCAGCCACAGAAGCAAAGGAAAAGAGCTGCTTACCTTTGGAAGGCCTTAGGTAGGCAGGGATCTCCAGAGAAAGAAACACCCTCACCTCCACTGCCAACCTTAAATGAGGGCTGGGAAGGGGAGGATCCTGGCTCCATCCCTTCTGGTCACTCCCCTGGGCTGGCCCTGCCCTCCCACCAGGTGCTCAATCACTGCTTCAGGCCCTGAGTTAGCATTTCTGCTACAGTCCAGATCATTTTTGCAGTAATATTGCACGTGATGAAGTGTGCATATCCTTTATTAGTCACCAAGTGAACACAAGGATCTGGAAAAGGGCAGAAAGTGAGGAGGCACTCCCCACTGTGCAGCAATAGTCCACCTGGTTCTCTTCCATAAATGGGTCTAAATAGTAACACATCCCTTGCAAGCCACCAAGGAAGGAGCAAGAGAAAGAGTTTAATTGCTGTAATTTAATAATTTAGATGTAGCAAAATAGTGTTGCCATAATATTTGGAAGAAAAGTATGCAACACTTCATGTGGAAGCTGACGGAGTAGGCAGTGCTGATGGGAGGCGAAACTTCTCTATAGTTCATTCCTTCAGATAACAAAAGAGACACCTGAAAAGGAAGTTCAGTGCTTTGAGCTGTAAGGGACCCAAAGGAGCGTCCCAGAGGTAGAGAGCCGGAAGGACAGAGGGAAGGGCTGCCAACAAGATGCAGTGTACCATAGGGCAAAGGATATATTCTATGGAGCAGGACATGCCTACCTCCAGGGGTAATGATGGAAAAAGAATTAAAGAAAAACAGAGAAATGACACAGGATTCTGCGCAAGGGAAAAATCAGTGAGCACAAGAGAGATGATTAAAAAGACATTGAGAGCAGTAATGGCATCAAGAAATAGAGGAATGCCTGGGAACTGCAGTGCTAATGTGTGCAGAGAGGTGCAGCCTCCACACTGACCACAGGGCACTGTTTGAAGGCACGGTCTTCTACACCTGAAAAGAAACAGTCAAAGATGAACTCAACTGCAGCTCACTTTACAAAATACTCAGCGATTTCCTATCAATAACGTGGTACTGCTGATGATAGGCTGTTATTGCTAAGACGCACTTTTACCAAAGTAAAATCATCTCATAGGAATCCCCATTGATATCTCTGGTGAATTATGTCCAGCTCTGTTTGACGCTTTAACTTTGGCTGATCAAGACAAAGGCTGGAAGGGAAAAAGAGGTGTTAGAAGCATTATAATTTACTGACACAATATTTCTAAAGAGTTAAATAAGCAAAAATGGACATGAATGCTCGCAGGCTCCAGGGAAGGCTATCACACTAAGTGCTTTGCTGCATTAGAGCTGTTATGTGCAATCTTTGCAAGGCGCTTCCATTCAGGCACATCACTGAGCAGATTTGTGCCTGGCTGCTCCCGCTGCTTTCCAGCCCTGGCTCTGCTGGGTTTGGAACCTCAGAAGGAGGTGGTGAATAAGCCAGAATGCCGAGGCCGCGTGTAGGACTGTGCCTGGAGAAGCAGCCTATTACCCCACTGCAAACAGCAGTGAGAGCTGCCACGCAGAACGGCTGTCAGTCTGCTGTGTATTCTAGCAGACACAAAACACATCGCAGGTTCCCTGAGCGGTTGCTCAACGTGTTTTTTAAACATATTAATCTAATTTGCAGGCAATTAGTTTTGCAATCACTACCAAATCGTATCATGGCCTTGTCATCCTGTCGTTCACTACTCTCTAAAGGAAGCAGGGAGATATAGGGCCCTCGGAGACCGCACTGCTCCCTCCCCAGCCTGCCTGGAGGGAGACTAACAGCCTTCACCAGCAGGCACTTATCGGATGGGGCCGCCTTCTGAGTCACCGATTAATGCAGGAATGTTAGCAAGGCGCATCGCGTTTCACACCGGCACGAGCTGCCGCAGGGTGCCTTCTTTTTGTGATAAAAGTATTTCGAGTCAAAACAGGTGGATAAAAGTAAACGAAGTTTGCACATTATTACCTTTTCCACTCATCTTGCACGTGAGCGCTCCGGGAAGAAAATTAATCAGTTCTTTACAATTTCGGGGGAAGTGTTTTTGTGTGAGCATGCAGTGAACTCAATGGACGCGGGATTGCCTGTCCACCCCACCTTTGTGCTCCCCGCAATTCCCAACGCATCGCTCCATCCCGCTGTGACGGTCAGGTCTCCCAGCCGTGTCTGCTATTACCCTGCATTGCATCCTACCAGTCATCCACATAGAAACTGTGTTTCGGAAGAAAACTGAGAATAGGAGATACAATTTAACAGCGATGCATAATGAAATCAAGTGTGACCACGGCTTCCCTGGCTCCCAATCCACTGAGCACAGAACTGGGATTCACTTTGGGGTTCACTGCATTTTGTTCTCCAAGCAGCTAAAAAATTGCCCCGATTCAGGAGGGATTTTCCAAATAGTGAGGAAGAAACGCAGACCTTTGCATTAAGATTATTCTGTGTCACTGTTGTAATACATCTGCGATTCACATAGTGAGCCCTGAGCGTGTATTTAGGGAGCACACGTCTAAAAATTCATCTAATCTGAGTCCATTTTAAAGCTTTCTAGGAAATGGACTCCAGGGAACAGCCATGCATTGGCAAGGAGGCTTCTGCACGACCTCTTGCAATTCTCTACTGCTAATTCCCTTATTTTGTTGTATGAGGTAACTGGCTGAAGTGATGCGGTCATTAAAAACAGAAATGGGATTTGATAGGGATTAGAAACTCATGAATATCATGAGGAATCAGGAAGAGGTATATATAGAAAATCCTGATCTGTGGGCTAAAGAGAGGAACAGTCATTGGCACACATCGGCTAAGGGGGATGGAGAATGGTGAGTAATTGGCACGTTGCTGGCAATAACAGCATGCAGCAGCTCTGAGTGGTTAGAGGGTATCAGCATTGCAGTAAAATCCCTTCGGGACTTCTGTAAAGCAAACCTTCATTGCATGAACAGAGAAGGAGTCCCAGGTAACCATTAGACCAAAAAGCTGCGGTGCTTCTCTCTCGCTTTCGGTTAAAACCACCGACTTACATGTGCTGTTTTGCACAGCATCATCTCTGCAGAGAGAAAACCAGTGGGTCCCTGAAATGTGCCACAGTGCAGCCAAGGCTCAGGGCAGCACCTGAGTGTAGTGATGGGGCAGGTCTGGATTCCTGCAAGCATCAAAGCCAGGCCCAACCTTGGGACCGCCCCCTGGGAGTTCTACTGGGTGCTTCCCCGAGAGCTGTCACTACCAGAAGCATTCGTACACAAAGCCATGAATGTGTGAGAAAGAAAAACATCCTCTGGAAATCAATCTCAGAAGACATGTGGCTTGCTACTGCTGTAGAACATCTGTTGTGATTGTTGGGATCCAAGCTAAATGCTGTAATCTATGGGAGCTCCTTCTTCGAGGTTTCTTTCAATGTGGATACTCTAAAACAAAGTCAGAGTGAAGATGTGACGTCTGAGAAACGCAACCTTATTTCTCTTATAATTGATGGCATGAATGCCATTCCAGCAGTGTGCTGCAGCTCACTGCAGAGCTGCTGTGCCCCCAGGATGAAGGCTCTGCCACTGCCCTGTGCCTCCCTGCACCGGGGATGGGAGGAGGGGGCGCTGAAGGATCTGGGAGCACTGGGAGGAACCCCTGGCCAAGGAAGAGATGGGTCAAGGTGAGCAGGGTGCAGGTGGGAGCTCCCTGTACGTGTGGGCTCCTGGGGAGAAGGTCTCGGCCAGATGGACTTTTTTCAGACCAGGAGTTCCGATGTTTTGCATCTCCAGTGCATTCTAATACTTTGCTCTGAATTGAAGGATCAGAGTGTCTCCTGACCTTCAACCCACTTATGTCACAGCTCCCTGTGCCCACTGCCCACAGCAGCCATGCTCCACAGCTGAGGTCAAGAGATAGTTTGGCACTTGGTGACGGGAGCTCCCTGCCCCAGCGAGCATCCCTTGATTCCTTGGGAGCTGGAAATTCAGCAGCAAATTGGAGTCAGGTTCCTGAGGCAGTACTCCCTGACCTCAGGTTGTGGCAGTGCCCTGCAGTGGGTGTCTTTCCTCTGGGTCAGGCGGGGAGAAGACGTGATGGGGATATGAGGCTTCTGGAGCGACATAAATTTTTCAGAGATGTCTTTACCCACCTAAATGTGCTGCTATGATTTTACCAAATGGAAAATAAAATGAATTTCTTACAGGTGGAACAAAACTTTTCATCTGAATGCAAATGATATTGCCAAATGTTCTGAGCCCTCAACTCTGAGGTCAAAAGGTCATCCTAATACAATTTCTTATTGTTACCCGTGGGTTGGTGGTCTAAGTGGAAGATCTTTAATGGGGTCATTTGTTGAGGTCCAGAAGCGCTGCACTGCACCGCCATACAGCCTCAGCAGGGCCTGGAGCCGCTGCCATCGAGTGACCCCAAATCCTTATTCATGAGAAGCTGTGATTGCATTTTGCCTGAGGCACGAGTGGGGACGGCAGCGGGTGGGCAGATAACGACATGGGCACTCATGACTTACGAGCACAGTTCTGATAAAATAAGCAGAACATTTTTCCAACATGACCAAAATAATAATGCCTTTACAGCTAGCAGAGAAACGTGGCTTCAGTCCCAGCTACTGGACATGCTCCCGCCATCTGCTAACTGCGAAGAGATAGCATTAATCTTAATGCTGTCAGCAGGAATGTAAAGCTATCTTGGAGCTCGCTGCTGCTTCCTTCTCTTCTGTGCTGTGTCTGGAGGAGGAGGGAAACTTGTAGCAGCACCACGGGCACTGCATGAGTCGCTCGGTGCGTGCTTGGGAAGCATGGTGGCACTGCAGTGATAAATGTGCTATGAGAAGCAACACGGTGCAGAGCAGGAGGTACTGTTACTGCCTCATTTGGTGCGACGCTGTGCTCCTGTTGCACTCTTAGCCTCTGCAACTGGAAATTTAACAGCACTGTAGAAAGATGCACGGAAAAAAGAGAAGAGAATCAGGATGGAATTGTACATCTCCAAAGTGCCCAAAGTGCCCAAAGT
>PPHD01014084.1:3412-16923 GCA_002909625.1 Bambusicola thoracicus
AAAAAAAAAAAAAAAAAAAAAAAAAAAAAGGCGTCATCTGACTTTTTCCTAAACTTCCACTCCTCTAGATATTTAATTTTAGGGAAGAGATAAACAATTCTCCTTCCCATATATTCTCAGAGTATATAACCACTACACAGACAGGAATTTTGATCACATTGTCAATCAGATCAGAGAAATGCATGCAAAATTGTACATCACTTACAGGATTTTTCCTTGCCTCTGTGATTTACTCCTGGGGAGAAATTGTCTGCCTGGACCAAGAAAACACAGTTCAAGGGCATTATAGGAAGAGTAGTGTAAAGACACAATAGCCTTCATGATTATTTTCTATCCTCCTCCAAACTTCCAGTCTTTCATACAAGTCAAACAGTACAGTGGATCTAATATCCTATGGAAAAAACAAACAAACAAACAAACAACTCCCCCCCACCCCCCCAAAAAAAAGAAAAAAAAAACAAACAACCCTCTGACACTGTTGAATTAATATTGAGGTTCTTACTCCAGCTTCTCTTTCTCTTCATGTTACAAGAAGAAGCTCAGTTCTCTAGCTTAATAGCCTCATCTTTATGACCTGTTGGAGGATTCTAGTGCTAGATACACCTGCTGAAATTCAGAGGATGCTGTCACTCATGTCAGAAGAGAGCACTCATAGGCTTGCAGAATGATTGAGACTGGAATGAACCTCTGGAGGTCATCTAGTTTAACCGCTCAATACCAACAGCAGAGTCAGCAACCAGATCCTTTCAACATCAATCATTCTATGATTCTATGATTCTGTGATTCAAGCAGCGTCACCCATGGTAGGCTGCCCATGACTGTGTCCAGATGTCTTTTGAGTATCTACAGAGATAGAGACTACCCAGTCTCTCCGGGCAACTGTACTAGTGCTTACTCAGTGAAGGGGATTTTCCAGATATTCAGCGGGAACCTCTTGTGTTTCAATTTGCTCTCCTTACCTCTTATCCTGTGACTGGGCACCACTCACAAAAGTCTGTTCAACTTCCTTATATCCTCACTTCAGATACTGATATACATTGAAAGGATCCAACCAATGGCAAGAAGTACTCAGAACTTTCTGTGATGATGGCAGAAATCCTTCAACATCAAACTGCTTCTCATACAGCAGGCAGGAGTATGTGTCTCTATTCTGGAAAACAAAATATATGTAGAGTTATAAAACTAGACGCATCACAGAACCACTTTGATACAAACCCATTTGGCAAGTTAATTGTAGTAGGTTTTGTTTTGCTCTCTTATCTCTTTACATAAAGTACAACCATATTTATCTTCGCATTCATAAAGCATTTCTTGATATGTCTTGGCCATGGTACTTGTAAAGTCTTGATTTCCTTTATACACTCAGTGAACTTCTAAATAATACTAATAATCTGTGGTGTTTTGCTGTAAGCAACATATATGTATGTAAAATATTTATTCCTATCCTTGTATGTCTTCAGCCCATTGTAAACTCAGCTACTATTATGAAATATGTTTTTCAAATATTTCATGGGATTTATTCATGAAGTTACTGTTACCATTGCATTGATTTATTTGTTTTAATTTTATTTAGATTTAAAGGGTTTTTCTGTTTGTTTGTTTTTTTGTTTCTAGCATCTTCTCTTAGAACAGTATTTATTTTGTTTTATATGGCTTCTTTCCTTTTGAATGAAATTCTGATCTTAGCTACATTAGAAAAAAAATTAAGGAAATCAGTGAATATTTCCATTTTTTTAATGTGTACCGTAATCACTCTGATGAGAATTTTTTTCCTCTCTCTTCTCAGCTATTTATACAATATGTGTAATTTCTTGTATTGTTCTTCTACAGAAGCTTGAAATGAAGAGAAATGAGTCAAAAGCAGTACATTAGAATCCTATTCCTTAATGAAAACATTGTGCAATGGGTTTAATTGTTTTGTGATTTGCAAACATTAACTAAAATGCAAGTAGTCAAACATTAAGCGGCATTAAGCAAAAATTACAATTTCATTTTTGTAAATAAATTTTCAAAAATGTCAGTGATTACAGTCTTAAAAACAATCACTGGATTTAATTCCTTTTGTATCTGAAGATAAAAATTGAAAGGATATCTTCCACCTACTGAGCTGTACTTCTTATCTGTAGAGCCCTAGGAAATTTTATTCAATAGAATTGGCAGGGGAAGATTTCTGTAACTGTACATGATCAATGCAGATTCAGTGAAACTTAAAGGAACTCTTTTTGCTTGCTTTCACCTACTTTCTCCTGGTCTTGGAACAAAGATGAAAGAAATGACCTAAATTAATTTTTAATTGTGGAAACTAAAGATGGAGTATTGAAACATTCTGCTACAATGCAGTCATTTTAAAATTATTTCCATAATGACTATCAACGTCAGAAAAGTATTGAGAAATATAGTGTGTATTTTCTGAACATCCCAGTTTACTGTCAGTATTAACTTTGACTTCCAGAGATATGAATGCAACTTCTAATGCAATAAATAAGAGTATTTACAAGTGGTAAAATCATTCTTATACTGTGGAAAGATAAGAAAATTAGCTATTATAGAGATTAAATTCTAGAAAATTTTACCTTGCCACATTTCCTTATCCCCTTTATGTGCATGAAATTTCTGGCATCTGGACTATTTGGATCTGTTTCGGTACACATTTTGAAGATAACCAAGATTGCCTTTAAGGACAAAGTCAAAAGTATGGACAGCAAGTAAAACTACCTGAAACTTGGAAATTGTCATCCCACTGAGGATTTTGCTAATAACCTCTACACAGAAATATTTTACACAGCTTAAAATATGCTTACTTTTAAGGAAATGTTTGTAGAGCCTTCCTTAATGTAAAAATATAATACTATTTATGAATAATATTTTACTAGAGCAATTTTAGTACATTTAATTTAAATGCACAGTTTAATGAATAATTATTAAATATGAAGAATGATCATACATTATCTGCAAAGCATTTTTTTATATTACTTGATACAGTTTCTTATCCTTTAATACAATATCAAATGTGTTTTAATTTTCACACAACAGATGCTTTAATTTCTTGATGTGAGAACTAAATCGTTGTATTATTGTAAGATTAGAAGATTTACTACATATATGTAGTGAATATTAATGTATATCACTTTCAAACTAGAGAAAAAATCAAATATAGAGGTAAAGCTACTATTCTGAAGCCTATGATCCTGGTTTTACTTTTAAATGAAATGGGGGGAGTGTGAAGAAAAATGATAAATTCAGAAAGTACAGACAGAATAGAGTTCTTCCCAGTTCATCTTTCAGGAGAGAGAGAACAAAATGATGTCTCATTCTGAAGTGACATGTGTCCTTTCCAGCTGTATCTATGAATGCCTTTTTTTTAATCTGATTTTTTTTTTTTTTTTTGTTTGTTGAATGAATTGTACTGCAGTTTATCAAGAGACCATGTTGACTGTGCAAATTACTTGTGTAGTCTCCCAAAGCTAGGGGAAAAAAATGTAATCCTATATTAATTCCTGAAGGCTCAATATACAGACATTTCTTGTCTCACAACAGATTTGTAAAGGTAACATTACTGCTTACAACTCCAGAAAAAAACAAACAAACAAACAAAAAAAAACACACAACAACAACAGCAAAAAAGAACAAAATGAAATCTTTGGTTTACCTTTCTCCCTTTCTCCACCTACAAGAACAGTGGTTGAGTACCAGTGGGTACACTTTAGAGTACAGCACTCCCAGTGGGTACTCTTTAGAGTAAAGCAGATTCTAGGACCAAAAATTGCCTTTTCTTAGAGGCTGATTTTTGATGAAACCTCCTGATATGTAATGGCAGTACACAAGAAGACTCATTTGGCTTTTTTTATGGATGCATTTTTAAGCAATGACTTCTTAGCAAATCATTGTCAATTAAATATTGCATTACTACATTTGGTTTTATAAAATGAAGTTTCTTTTTCTTCTGGTAAGAAAGAAATTCATTGTAGCATAGCCATCATTAGTGCAAGTGTCTCCATTTCAGCTAGTCACTCAGGCTTACTTTATAGTAACACAGAGAATTTTAAAAAATCAGCAAGATGAGCCATAGCATAAAATTACCTTTTCTTTCATTCTCAGAAAAAAGACTCTGATTGACTTCAATAATTTTCATCAGACAAATCCTCTCTACCAAATAAATCTTCTCATAGTTCAAGCGAGTGCAAAAGTCTTAATTTGTATTTCTTTACTTGTAACATTTAGCATATATCTTAATGCATATCCTTTAGATAAATGAATATTTTTTTTTTTCACTTATTTGCTAGATGCATGGTAGATGTAGCAATACAGCCATTAAACTGAAGCACATAAAAAAAAAGAGCTCTTATTCTATGTCTCATGTCACATACTAATGGAGAAAAACTACAATCGTACTACTCATTCATTTCACATCTCCAACATTTGTCTGTAAATTTTGCAAAATTATACGTTCAGAGGAGAAAAGAAAAAACACCTCTCCTGTTAAGTGCAAGGTGTAGGATTGTAGCCTTAATAATCTTATCTAAATTAATATAAATAATTAAATATTTTCATAAAGTATCTACAAATATTTCAACTTGTTGTTCTGCATATGCAACAAAATTTACCAGTCCCAAGTTGGCACATGAAATAAATACTATCATATCTATTAAACTGAGAGATATAAAAATAAATAATCAAATATATGATTTAAAATGTTGATAACTTACAGTGCAAGCTACTAAAAGCAAAGCCATAAGGAGTGGAAGCACCTTATCTAGAACTAGTGTATTTGTAACTGAAAATTAATGCATTTCTACAAGTCAGGACAAACTGAAAATTGTATTCAGTTTTGGTTTCCTCGTTACAAGAACGATGCTGAGTTTCTCAAGCATGTGAGAAGATCAAGTGTGAAGCTGATGAAGGGAAAAGAAAGTAAGACTTACAAGGAACAACTGAGGGAATTGGGATTGTTTAGTCTGGAGAAGAGGAGACTGAGGGGAGACCACATCACTCTCTAAAACTACCTGAAAGTAGGTTGCATTTTGGAGGATGGTTTCTTTCTCGGGTAACAAGTGATAGGAGGTAAGGATGTAAGCCTCAAGTTGTAACAGTGGAGTTTAGGTTGGATATTAGGAAGTGTTTATTCACAGAGAGAGTAGTCAAGCATTGGAATGGACTGTGCATGGAAGTGGTGGTTGTCTCGCTCCAACTTATAGGAGGGAGAGGAGGTTCTTTGATGTATGTATACCCGGCGTGAGATTAAGAAAAAAAGGTCCAGATGTTGGTCCAACCAGTTTATTACAAATGTTAATAAGGGAGATGGGGAAGGGGAGGATGGACACTATTACGGATTGGGGTGATGGGGAAGGGAAGGCGAGTGATAGAAAATATAGGAAGGAGCAAGAATTGCGTAAAAGCGGGGATAGTCACCACCAGGATCCGGCAGTAGTCCCGTTGCACGTTCCGACAGTCCAGGGCAAAAGCGCAGGGGAAGAGCAGCAGCATTGTGGACGGTATTAGGCAGCGAGAAGGTGCAGGTACAGAGTAGGTCCAGGAGGAAGTCCGGGTGGAAGCAGCAGGTCTCCAGTAGCAGGCCCTGGAGAGTCTGTCAGCATGTAGGCCTTACGCAGTGAGGGATCTGATGGCAGACACCTCCTGGAGGGCGAGAGCAGCAGCAGAGGGCCATCCTTAGGCAGCAAGCAGGTAAAGCACAGAGCAAGTCCAGGAGGGAGAGGCAGGTCGTGAGGAATCTGTTGTCAGAAATCTGCCTTCATGGTTGTTGGACCCTCTTTTATCCTCCGTCTCCCCTGCCTACTTGACATTCCTGGGCGCTTGGGTAAGCATCATGTGAGTACCCCCTGAGATGGCTGTCTCCCTTGAGATAAGTCCACACAAAAGACTGTTTCCTGGCCATTTAGCTGCCACTTATCTCTCTCTTGTTGCCCCTGGCCTTGTCCATCTGTTGTCCCTTCAAACAAAGGATTTCCCAATTCTTGGTCAGGACTTGCTTGAACTTGTTCATCTGTGTCCTTCAGCAAGCTTTGAGGCAATGGCGTGAAAGAATGACCTCTTACAGTGGTGTCCCCATCACTGGAGGGATTTAAGAAATGTGTGAAGATGGCATTAAGGAACATGGCTTAGTGACAGAACTCAGTAGATAAGGCTGATTGTTGGACTTCGTAGTCTTGGAGTTCTTTTCCAGCCTAAATTATTTCTTAATTATATAACTCTGTGAACCATGTATTATCTCAACCAACATTAGGCAAGTAAAATTTTGTTGTCTACATTAGTTGTCTAAGCTTCTTTTATAAGAATCTTTAAGATATGATTTATCCCAATGCATTCATAAGACATGCTTAAAATATCTTCAAGTTTTTAGCCAGATGTAGTTTAGTGAGATGAATTTCACTGAGAAATCATGAACTGGCACGTGGGAAGGCTGTGGTGTGTTGAAATATTTTCATTTCTAATTCCTTGTTTCTGTCTTCTATATTTGCTCAAGAAATAATTTTATTGTTACTTTTTTATATGCAATTTTTAATTTTCTTTCTCCCTATTTAAGCCAGGATATTTAGCATTATGTAATATCCTCTAATTATAAACATATTCCTAATGGAAGAATTGATCTAAAAAATAACTTCTGCTGTTCTGATGCAGACAAAATAATATAATATGGAAAAAGACAGAAAAGTCCAACTCTTCCAGACCTTAAATTAAATGATGAAGAAGTTATCTTTATGCTGGGATCTCTTGTATTCCTTTCAAACTATGCAAAGTATTTTTGTTCTTAGAAACTTTTCATGAAACGAAATGGTAATATTTAAAACTAATATCAAAGAAAAGATTAATATGGCACCATATTAAAAAAAAGATAAATTTTATTTTTCTAGAACCACATATATAGATATAAGCAAGCAAATACTTGGTACAATCTATCAAAATTGTCCTGAAGGTCATACAATCATAGAATCATAGAATTACTCAGGTTGGAAGGGACCTCAAGGATCATCAAGTCCAACCGCAGTCTAACCATAGTACCCTAAGGTCTTATGACTGTGTATTGAGTCAATCCATTATATAAAGCTATTAAAAAGAATACAGATAAAACTTCTAAGCCAGTATGTGTGGTGAAAACATGTGGAGGCAAAGCAACTAATTTTAAAGTGTTAACTCAAACATTACTGCTGGCAGAATTTCATTAAATATATAAATAAGGCTGGACAGTGCAATGATATCAATGAACACTATTGTTCATTCATGTTAACAACCTTTTTTAACACAAAGTCATCACCAGAGCAACAGCAAAATAAATATTAAGATAAATACGTTTCAACTTGATTTTGTAATCAAGTTTTCACTACAACAATACACTCAGCAAAATTACAAGACTGAGAAGGCCGCACTCATTTTTGAGGCCTTCTACTACATTTTTTCTATGCAAAATACTAGTTCAGCACCTGTGTATGCACAATATGTCAATAGAGAAGGTAAATAGCAAGGGTTAAATAAGTCACATTTTCAACAAAATCACTTTTGTGTAATACTGGCAATGCAATGGGTAAATATTCATATCTCCTTTCTATTGAGGTACCCAAGAGTTTTTTAAAGAAGGCTGATTTTCTATATCAATCTACAAGGGCCACACCAAAAGTAATTCCTCCTAATTATGTTGGTCCGCAACATCAGAGGTGGGTGTTGGTTGTATGGCAGTAGAAGTTGAACATTCACACCAATATTTTGCTAGATGTTGTTGCTGTGTGACAGATGATAGCAGAGAAGCTGTCTTACAAAATATCCTCTGACATAGAAATATGTATGGGAACTGTTGAATCACAGCCTGAACCTCTGATTGACCACCTGAGGTGAGTGCTGAGTCAGCCACAGGGGCACAGGTGAACACAATTTCACCTGAGTGACAAGAAGGGGTAGAGCCTGGCTCCACCCCTTCTAGACCCCATTTAAGGGCTGACTCCCTCTTGGAGCCCTTCTGTGAGTCCAGGACATGGGCTTATTTCATTACTCCTTTGTAAATGCAATAGTCTCTCTGGTCCTATATCTTTATACCTCTTTGCCATACAAAATACATATACAGAAAAGACATGCCATTTCATCCCTCCATATGAAAAAAATGGCAACCATTGACATTGTTTAACACTTGTTGAAGGTTTCTTGAGACCAAATAGTGGATGTGAGCACAGTGAGGCAGTGGGTGGTGCATTACAGCAGTGGTGACAGCAACATGAAAGCCAAGGCATGTTCCAGATGGCCATGCAGCTTTTTATGAGCGTGGCATGTAAGCTCTTATTCACTGCTAATGAATATGCATAGCTAATGGTGGTTACTATGCTGAAAAATAGTGTTTTGTAGTTGAGAATTTGCTCTCTCATGTAATGCTGTTGTGCTCTTTGTAGCTATTATACTTTCCATCAAAATAAATTGGAGGCATTACTTCTGGAGCAAACTGCATATGTTCAGCAGTAAGGTGTTCCTAGGATTTAGTTTCAGGCGACATCAAAGTTATGTCAAAGATTCTTGTTAAGGAGAACAAGATTATTAAATAAAAATAAACACATAATTCTATCAAGGGAAAAGTGCCCACAAAAACGTATGTATTATAATAGAACGTTTGTAAGGAAACATCTGAGGTTTTATGTACTTTTGCAGTTCGTTCATCAAGATGGGAAATAATGCTTAATAATATAGACAGTTTACTTTCACTAAACGTAGATTGGTAATTCCGAGTTCACAAGAAAGGGCTCTCTGAAAACTAAAAATTCTGGCATGCAATAATTTTATTTTTATTTACATAGGTTACAATGGTTGAATGAATATCATCGTGACAAAAAGGCAGTCCAACACTACTGTTATTATTGCATTCCTGAATAATATTCTAGTCATGATCAAGTGTGAGAAATACTCCAGAAATATGTAAGAAAAAAAAAAGCATCATATATAGTTTATCCGTAGAATCATAGAATGGCCTGGGTTGAAAAGGACACAGTGATTATAGAGATTCAAGCCCCCTTCTATGTGCAGGGTCACCAGCCACTAGACCAGGCTGTCCAGAGCCACATCCAGCCTGGCCTTGAATACCTCTGGGGATGGGGCATCCACAACCTCCTTGGGCAACCTGTTCCAGTGTGTCACCACCCTCTGTATGGAAAAACTTCCTCCTTATATTTAACTTTAACCTCCCCTGTCTCAGCTGAAAACCATTCCTCCTTGTCCTATCACTATCCACCCTCATACATAGCTGTTGACATCCATTCATGAGTAGCTTGTATACTTTAATGGGTATTTTGTTACAGATGTGCATAACTAAATATTTTACACTTAAAATCTCTTCCAGTAATTTTTACAAAATGTATAATACCGAGGAAGGACACAAGAGAAAAATAATCTCAGTACATGATCCTGTGAAACTGTGTACAGATCTGAAGATTCATTATTCCCAATGGGAATATGACTGTTTGTAGAATAAAATGCTGAACTGTAAATGCAACAAGACTCAGACTGAGAAAGGAATTTGACAGTTTTGTCAGGTATGCTGATCTTCAAAATCTCACACTACACTCACTGTTAGTCTGACTAGGCTGAGATACGATAACTTGTCAATTGATATTTGTTAGTTTATAACGTTTTATGCTAGAACAAGAGAAAGAGAAAGTTGTTCGCTTTCTTGGATGGTGAAGACAGCAGGTAGGCTTATGTGTAGAGCAAAGCGAGATGATCCCTTCCCTGCTGTCCTCTCCTCTTTTAATGAAGCCCAAGATACAGTTGGCCTTTAATGATGAAGACACATTCTCTTGGCTCATGTCCAGCTTTTCATCTACCAGTACCCCAAGTCCTTTTCCTCAAGGTTATTCTCAATGAGTTATTCACCCAGTCTGTATACATGGATTGTTATGACCCAAGTTCAGCACTGTGCACTTGGCATTGTTGAATCCCATAAGGTTCACATGGGCCCATATTTCAAGCTTGAGATTCTTCCACTTAAGGATATTTTACTGACTTAGAGACATGATCAATCCTGGAAGGTGGTCAGCGACAAAAGAGAATTCTGCTGCTTTTCAGATGAGCACCATAATTCAACCTAGGGTTTTGCTTCATATCCCATTGCTGTAGGTAACAGCACTAGGGTTTGGAAGAAACTAAATGCGAGGTACGGCCTTATCAAGCTGTCAAGAGTCTTCAGAATTGTAAATAACATTTCCTGTTGGTTTAACAAGTAAATGGGCAACATCTTTAAGTTTTGTTGAATGTTTTGTTTGACTAAGATGAAAGGAAGGAGACATTCAAATAGACTAAGATTCTTGTAGTGAAGAAAAATTGTCATGTTTAACCAGATTCATTGCTTTCACTCACTTGAAGCTAGTGGATCATAAAGCAAAAAGAGTGGAACTTAATTCTGTATCTCAGCAGCATCTTCTGTAAGACAAAATTCTTATTTACTTTCCTGAGGGCATAATCTGTGCAGCAGCTCCAGAAATAACACTGCATTCTTGAATCATTATTTTGTCTAAAAACTTACATTATTTTGGTCTAAAAACATACTATTTATTCCATCTTCCCTAGAAAGTGATTACTGCTGAAAGAAATTCTGTTCTGTTGAGACATTTAGGAATTTAGCTATGTGTGATTACGTGCCATTTTCAATTCAACTGTAGACAGTAAGAGAAAACAGTAATTTCAGTTATAGAATAAATAGTTCCCTAGTGGATGATAAAAGTTTAATGGCTTAAAAGGTTCATTTTTGATTGTAGTGTGTGTGATTGTATCAAATCTTCACTTATGGCCATGAAGAACAGTCTAACTGCATTTTTTTCTGAGTGTAGTTCTATTTTGCATGAATTTTTCTGTAGGAAGCTTTTATTTTGTGGGAGACAAGAGCACTCAAAAAGGAAAAAGGCAACCTGGTCTAGTAAAAGGGGAGGTTGATGGCCCTGCCCAGCAGGGGGGTTGGAGATTCATGATCCCTGAGGTCCCTTTCAACCCAGGCCATTCTGTGATTCTATGAAAAAATCAGCATTTTTATAATATTTTCCATTGACTGTATGACAAATATCAAATGGAGAATACAATATTCAAATGAAATTTACCGACTTTAAAATCATCGGTCACACATTCCACTTATGTGAAACATTCATAAATCCAAAATCAGTTCCATAGATTTGATAGCAGTTTAATTAGTGCACACTAGTTAAACAACCTGATAAAATACTAACATTGCAATTATTTTGTAGACTTACTTTATCAACAGTTCACTTCCTTAATCTTTTTTGTTTGTTTGTTTTCATTTTTGTTGTTGCACTTAAGCTGTGAAAATGGGAATCGTAGTTGATCTTTTTTGCCTTTTTCATTTTACTCCTGCTTCAACTTCATGATTCTGACATCAGTTTACTCACATAACGCTTCCAATGATCATTTGCCCTTACAACCTTAAATGAAGAGGAACTTGATATTGAAAAATGCAGTGTCCTTAAGATAGAGGGGTCATTACCAAAACTCACTCTTTTCAGTTTCAGTTCAGTTCCCCAGTCTGTATGGAAACAGGTTGTCACTGCAGCTTGGAATCCCTGATACTACCCAGATGTTCTAACACCAAGTGATTCAGTACATCATTTACGGGCTTCAAATATCCCAACACTGCACCTAGATATTTTCTGACTAGAAAGAATTTGACCACAAGATGATGAGAATAGAGAAGAGAAAAAGAAACCTGGCAGATGGAAATGGATGGATGGATGGATGTGGATGGAAACATTTGACCTTTCCCTAAGCCTTCAGTCTAGTGTTTCTGTTCAAAAGTTTTTTTTTTTTTTTTTTTTTTTTCCACACATCTTTTCACCCACCACCCATTTCCCTCCCTTCCTCTGTGTTTGCAAATTTGATTTCACTTTGCCTGGGAATCTGAGGTTACCTTAGTATTCTGGGAAAATGAGAATGCTTCAGCGTATCTGCAGACCAGTTCTTGACGACAATCATGACTTTGCACCAGATTATCACATGCTCTCATTACAGAAGAAAGCCTCTGCTCCTAGTTATCTTCACTTATTAGTGCCTGTCCTGAGAAACTGTATTTCCATGAGTCATATTTACTCTTCAACAGGATTCTTCTTGTAGTTGACAGTAGTTGACAGATAATAAGAGCCGATAACCATAAATGCTTTGTGATGCAATCAGTCTTCAGAGAGGTGACACTTGTACTCAGAAAGGGTAGATTTTTGCAATATATTAAGATAGACTTAGGGTTACTTAAAGACAGTCACACACAGAAGCAAACAGCTGTGTTAAATAAGGCTTTGCAGACTCCAGATGCTCATCCTGATGCTTAGCAGAAAGTTACAGCTGTCATTAGAAGAAGCTGACAGAAGTGGATCTAAACAACAGTTGTCATTCACAGGCTAATTTATTAGACCAAATTCCACAGCTGAGATATGAATTGACATTGTGAGTAGCTAAGGTATTGGCTTTTGGGATCAGCAACCCCTGAAAACATTGCAGCTAAATCCAGGAGTGACTTAACTTTATAAAGCTTGCATCTATTATTTTGAAATTTATTATACACTGTGCCCTGAAATTGTCTTATGAAACTAGAATAATGTGAAACTAGGCATTCATACAGTGTCAGATTTCCAAATTAAAAGGATTTCAACTTTTTAAATTAATCATCTTAACATTGTATCACTATAACACAGTGCTTATAAGAGAAATTACAGAAAAGAACAAGAAAAATGAGCAGAGTTCTTGAAAACATGACCTCTGAAAAAAGGATAAGGTTTGAAGAAAAAAAATGACTGGAAGGGATATAAAATAGCACTCTTTGATATGCAAAAGGTAGTTACAAAGACGAAAGGAATAATCTGTTCTCTGTGTCAGCCTTGGATTGAACAAGAAGTAATGGTCTTAAATTAGAACAGGGGAAATTTAGAATATGTATTAGGAAAAGATTTTGAACTATAAATCACAAGGCAGGACTGTCTAGGGAGAATGTGGAATTATCATTACTGGAAGTTTTTGAGAACAGACTGGGCAGAAAAGTTTCAAGCCTGAGAAAGGTGGAAGTTCTCCTGCCATGGGACAAGGCAACAAACCTTCGCAGTTCTCTGGGTTCTATTTTCTTTCATGCTGGAATGTTTAATCCTTCACGGGAACATAGAATCATAGAATCGCTAAGGTTGGAAAAGACCCACAGGATCATCCAGTCCAACCATTCACCCACCACCAAAAGTTCTCACCAAACCATGTCCCTCAACACAACATCCAACCGCTCTTTGAACACCAGCAGGGTCGGTGACTCCACTACCTCCTTGGGCAGCCCATTCCAGTGCCTGACCCTTTCAGAGAAGTAGTATTTCCTAACATCCAGCCTGAATCTTCCCTGGAGCATCTTGAAGCCATTCCCTCTAGTCCTATCACTAGTCACACGAGAGAAGAGGCTGACCGCCAGCTCACTACAACCTCCCTTCAGGTAGTTATAGAGAGCAATAAGGTCTCCCCTGAGCCTCCTCTTCTCTAGACTGAACAATCCC